>JAJONZ010025079.1:0-16978 GCA_029582445.1 Solanum paucissectum | reverse complement strand
GTATTCGAGATACATATTTTTGGATATAACGTATGAAATTTAGATACACATAATTAGATGTATATGCTTCTTCTTTTTGTATATTCCATATTTAGATATACATAATTAGATGTATATGCTTACTATGTATTCGAGATACATGTTTTTGAATATAACATATGCAATTGATACTTGATACATCAAATTAATACTAGATACATATAAAAGATACATAAAATTAATATATATATATATATATATATATATACAAAAAAAAAATTAATACTAGATACGTATAACAAATACATGAAATTAATGCTAGAAACTTCTATGATACATATGAGTGTACTTGTATGACACTCCTGTATCTAAGTGTTTAGTTTGTTGGATACATCATATATTGATAATAGATACATTAAATTAATGAATTTATTATTTTAAGAGTAATAATTTGAAATTAATCAAATTACATTACCAAGATATACATGTTTTTATCTTATATTAATAATATTAATGAATTTACTATTTCAAAAAATACTAGAATAAAATTAATTATCTATATATTTTAAAAATCCTCAATTTACTCCTCTAATTAAGGAAATCAATTACAACCAATTAATTTAAATAAATAAATTTTGTATCTCAATTTTAAAATTCGGCAGATACATGTATATCATGGATTCAGACTCATGTATCCTAAGCATGAAACATAGTAGAGGAAGTAATATTTGTAACTATTGGGAATCTTAGTAATTAAGACTCAAACTAGTGGGATTTATGTGGTTTGCCCAAAAATATATGTATGTACGGTATAATTTATTTGAATAACAAATGATATTTAAGGGATCAATAGGATTTCGATCCTAAATGTGAACACACATAAATTCTGTACTAAGAGATTAAACTAAACAACCCAATGATCATTTCATGAAATATTGTTGATCTAATTCATGGACCAGATCCAACTGGTACTTGCATTTATATTTGTTTTTTGTCAAAATGGCATCCAAAAGATCCAATTCCATAGCCATTTTATTTTTCCTTTTCCTTTTCCTTATAAACTTCTCCGTAGTTGATTCATGGAATAAAATTCGTGTACGTCGCCCTGTAAAACTTCAATTTCTTACTTCCATGACATAATCTATAACGGTGAATGTCAAAAAGGCAACATCTGGGAGCTCCAGCTAGCAGGGATAGCAGGAAAAGTTTTTGCAGCATTGGCTGGTCAAAATTATTTTGGAGATTTAGTTGTATTTGATGATCCAGTTACTTTGGATAATTAATACTAATATTCATTCAAATCCTTATATATTTTTAATAATAAATTTAGTTGAATGATTTTATTGATATAAAGACCTAAATTGAGTGATTTTATTGATATAAAACAAAGTTTAATGACTTTACTAGATAAATTGTTAAAATTGAGTGACCTTTTGAGATATTAACTCAAATAGAGGTCTTATGCATTCTAATTAGTCATATATTTCTGGTAATAGAGTGTCGTTTTTCTGCATTACAAATATATTAAACTAAGTAATAGAGTAATGAGAAAAAAATGAAAGAGAGATGATGGATATAAAAAAAACCACAGTAAAATATAAATAGGATTCTTAGTCATTGAGAGGTGTCACGTCACTTTTTTTTATCTCACTTTATATATATATATATATATATATCGTAAAATCAAACTACGTAAGGTTGTCTAACATTAATATTCTCTAGAGATTACAAAGAGAAGCAAAGAGAAAAAATCAAACTACTATTTCTATAAAAAAAAATCATGATTCGTATAATTAAGAATAAAAATAATAATTAAATATATAATTTCAATAGGAAAAATGATATAATTATACTATACATGTTAAATCATTTTACCTTGTAAAATCAAACTATACAAACATATCTAACATTCTGCATTATACGTCTCTTTCCTGCAAAATCAGATCAAAGAAGACAAAAAATTGATCAACCAAAGATACAAAAGATGAAGATAGAAAAACAAAAATAAAATAATCATTAGACATTTCTAAAAATAGGTTTTATAAGTGTGATTTTAAGGAGTTATAAATTTATAAATTAAATAATTTGAAGGTTATAAATATGAAAGCTTAGGAGTTATAGACATTACAAAATTAATTAAGTTTTGAATTTATGTAATTGAAGAGGTATGAATTAAAGAGATGATTTTATAAAATAAAATAATTGAAAAAATTAGAGAAAATGTCAAAAAAACCCACAAATCTATCCATATATAATCCGAGAAGAAAAAGTGTCACATGTCAGCAACACAAAATTTCTCAATTATTCAGATTTGAAAAATAAAATTCAAAATTTAAAAATTAGTTATATTTAAAAATGTTTTTTTTTTAAAACTACAACTACGTTTTTTTTCTTCAAAATAGTTACCACAATTTTTACATTTAAAAAAGTCAACTAAAAAATAAAAAAATATTTGAACAAATAAAAAATAAAAGGACGGATGAAACCCATTATCCCATTTTCTTCCACATCTTTTAAATTTAAAAAATGCAGTTTTTTTTTATATAAGAGTTTGCAATTTTGAAAAAAAGTTACAAATTTTTTTTTAAAAAGTAAAATTTTAATTTAAAAAAATAACTAACCTTATCAGTTGAAAACACCCTCTTAAAACTACTACTCCACACCCTCTTAAAACTACTACTCCACACCCTCTTAAAACTAATTCTTTAAAATACATATTCAAACAAATGTATCAACATCAAAATTAATAAAATCGCAATATTTTTTATCTCTTCTCTCACAAAATTTAATAGTTTTGGTATGGAAGAGGAAGAAGAAATTTATGACATGAAAGAAAGAAGTTTATGGTTATTGTGTTGAAGGTCAGGAACATCTGATTGTATGTGATTATATTCACGGGCAACATTCTACTTAAAAGCCTAAGATTCTTCAACGTCAAATGAATGTTGCAGTTGTGTTTGCTGAGGAAATATTACTATAGGATTAAACATCATTTGATTATGTCAAGAGGCCTATACTTTATCATTATGATGATGTTCATGGACAAGTACATTTAGTGTTAAACAATTCTCGCTTTAGTGCTTGAAACAGATTTAATTTTTTGATTGTATTATTATTTATTAGTTTAATAATTGTAATTAATTTAACGTATGAATTAAAAGATAAAGAATATTCATTTGTTATTTTTTTACTAATCATTAGCAAATAGGATTAATTACTCTAAATATTATTCTAAATAATTAAAGTTAAATTTAATATTTTTAGTAGAAATAAAAGAGCAAAAATTAATTGCATTTCACGTTATATTTAAATATATTTATATATAAAAGAAGAGGATTATAATTTACTCAACCCTTAAACTATTTGATGTCCTAAACTATTTCTTAATTTTATGTAATGATTATTAATTTATCGAGACTTTATCACATATTTAATTTTAATAATGAACTTTATCTTCTTATACTAAAACTAATTTTTATAATTAAAGAATAAAATTTTACATGTCTACTATTATATAGGTTGCTAGGACTTTTCACTTTATCAAAGATTTTGTGACTTTTAATTTAAATATTTATATCTTTGACATTAAAAAAAAATTACCGTGAAAAAATTAATAACCAATTTAAACTTTTACATATTTTAACAATCAATTTATTTATTTTTTTAAAAAAGTTCTACTATCTAAATTAATACCCCCACAAACCCTCACCCGCGTCCCATTTCCTCAAATATAGGTGAGATACAGATTAAAAGAATAACAAATATATTATTCAAAACATTTACATGAAGCCAAATAATAAGAGAAAGTGGTTTAAAAATTGTAAAATGACTTCTTTTGAAATGTAAATCATTGTTTAGTTATGAGTGTTCCGAAATATTGCACAATTTTTTCTTCAATATATTGAAACATAATGATAAAAATTTGATATTATTTTAAATAAATAGATTGTTTCATTTGTATATAAAATACTAGATGAGGAAAAATAATAAGAATATTATAGTATAAAAAATCTATATCTTTATCTATCTATATATAATAGGAGAAGTAAAAAGTGTCATGTATCGGCACCTTAAAAATTTAACAATTATAAAATTCAAAAAATAATTTTAAAATAATTTGAAAAACATAAATGCTGATACATTAGTTAGTGGAGAATTTTAAGGGCTGGTTTCAGTGCCCCGTAATAATTTCAAATTTTAAAATAAATATTAAATCTGAAATTTTTTATTTCAAATTTTTAATTGTGAAGTGAGGATAGTTATTAGTTTTAAAATTCAAAAAAATAATAATCATGCATTACGTTAATTAATGAAGAATTTTAAGGAGTGGTTTTAGTGGGTAGTTATTAGTTTAAAATTTTAAAAATACAACATCTTTATTTATATGTATTTATTATTATAATTTAAAAAGAGTAAAAAGTATTGGAGTTCTAATAAGTGTTTTAAAAGGTTGAAAATTTTAGTTTCAGGATAAATGCTTAAGATAATGTGGCTAAAATTTAGGAATTACAAATTTATAATTATTTATTTATTTAATTTTTAAGAAAATAATGGTAACTTTTATTTTACAACACACGCTCTTAATATATTTTATTTTCTTTGAGAATCAGTATTTCTTTCCTACTCATGTTGAGTTATCTTCTTTTTTTTTCTCCTCTTCTTCCTACTTTTGAGGATTTGTCATTGTCTTCTAAGCGATTCAAATCAGGATTTGTGTATGAACGATGTCGGCCAACTTTACCCCATCCCGAAACAGCTCCGTCACCTGAGACTGCTCCATAACTAGAATCTGAGATTTCTTCAAGGTCTGCTCCTCTTGAGCCTCCTCGGTGATTTACCAGAGTGTCTTGAACTCCTAAATTGTATGATTTTTCTTCTACTTTATCCACCATCTCTATTCCAACAGGTTACTCACAAGCCTCCAAGCTTGAATGTTGGCAAAAAGCAATGGAGGAGGAACTTTTGGCTCTTAAATAAAATAACACATGGGACGTTGTTCCTTTTCCTCCAAATGTTCGTCCAATTGGATGTAAATGTGTTTATTCAATTAAACTTCATTCTGATGGAACTATTGATTGGTACAATGCTCGATTGGTGGTCCTTGGCAACAAACAGGAGTATGGTATAGACTATGAAGAGACTTTTGCACTTGTAGCGAAAATGACTACGGTGCGAACTATTATTGCCATTGCTGCATCACAAAATTGGCCTCTTTCATCAAATGGATGTCAAAAATATTTTTCTTCATGGTGATCTCAAAGAAGATATTTATATGAAACCCCCACCTGGTTTGTTCTCATCACCTGCATCAGATGTATGAAAATTGAAGCGGTCTTTATATGGATTCAAACAAGTTCCGAGAGCTTGGTTTAACAAGTTTTGGTCTACTTTGCTTCAATTCTCTTTTGAGTAGAGCAAATATGACTCGTCTTTGTTTCTTCAAAAAACATCTGCAGGTTAGGTTCTTCTTTTGGTGTATGTAGATGACATTATTATCACAACAACTAATTCTTCACTAATATCTAGCCTCCAGCAGCAGCTTAAGGATTCTTTTCATTTGAAATATCTTGGTACTCTTACATACCTTTTGAGGTTAGAAGCTCATTATAATTCTTTAGGCGTGTTCTTGAACCAACACAAATATACTCAACACTTGATTGCTTTGGCTGGTCTTCAAAGGACCAAACACATTGAAGTGGACTGTCATTATATCAGAGAAGTTGTAGATAAGAGAGCCATTACTCTTCCACACGTATTCAGTGATATTCAAATAGCTGATGTGTTTACAAAGTCTATGGCCCGACAACGTCATCAGTTTCTGGTAGGCAAATTGATGTTTTTTTATCCACCGACATCAATTTGAGGGAGGATGTTAGCATGATTGGAAAATTTTTAAATATCTGTACATATCTATGTAATAACTCTAATTTTTTTTGTAATGAGAATAGGAGATAGCATAGATTAATGTAGCATATTTTCAAAGATATTACAATTAAGAATAGCATATATTTAGGGATATATACCAGATTTTTAGGCATGTAAATCATAATTCTTTGTATTTAATGGTAGAACTCTCATTTGAGATGACTCATCAGTCAGCTTTCCCCTATAAATAAAGTGGTTTTCCTTCATTGTAAATCAGATCTTTGAATCCCTAAATATCCCCCTCAAGAGAAATAATAAGTCTTCTCTCTTTTTCCTATTTTCTTCTCAATATTTTATATAGTTCCATAACAAAATCACAAATTTCATTTTTATAAAATAGAAGCTACAAATAAAGTATATATTCACTTATTATAGTTGATTCAGGCTTCTTTTCATTACTATTAAATTGTATAAATAAAAATAAATAAATTAACACAATGTGTTGACACAACAAAAAATGATCAAACAGAAAAGAAAAATATCTTCTTTATTTGGATTGAATGTCACTCATGTTAAGGAGCAAGGCACAAACATATTTGATCTGAGTCTTATCATTATTTTGTGTTTATCAGATTATATATTTTATATATTTAATATTTAATCAAAAAGTTAATTAATGTTTAACTCAAAAAGTTACTTAATATTTAACTAAAAAAGTTATTTCAGTGAGATCAAAATTTCGCATAAGAAATAATTGTATCTCAATTAAGCATTATAATCAACTTTTGAAAATGGAAGAAATGAAAAAAAATGTTTACTTTCAGTTCTTTGACATATACAATCAACTTACAAGTTTCAGTTTTAACGATATAAATTATATCAAAATTTAATTTGTAACATCTAGATCTGCCAAGAACGTTTTCTTACAACCGAGATGTCCTTACTAACAAATGGTACAAAAATAAAATAAAAATTTATAATAATTATGACAAAAAACAGAAGCTATAGTGATACATACAAAAAAATTATTTATTTACTTCTACGTATGTCACGATCCCGACCGCCGTGATTGGCACGCATACTGATCCTCCGGTGGGAGAACCACTACTACAACCCATCTAAGTAATTTTCAAGAGACTAAAATATTTAAAGATACAGAAGCGGGTTTAAATGACTAAATGAATACGGAGTTCCCATAAACTCTGAAGGTCTAACAAACAACTAACATAAACATAGCGAAAGTTCAACCCCTAGAACTGAAAGTCATTGTACCAAAACTCTAACGATCGACAAGTCTAAGAAAGAGGGGGTGCCACCCCGAAAACTAAACATAAGTAAAAGTCTAAATATGTAGTCTAAGTCCGAAAAGAATGGACTAAACAAAAAAAGGATCCATGGCATCCTGAAAGAACTGGCTCACACTCGAATCCAGTCACGATCAATAGTCTCCTAACTGAGGTCTGTCAGTAACCGCCTAAAGATGCCATGTACTCAACAAAAAAAGAGCAAGTGCAATATCAGTACATGAAACCACAGTGTACTAGTAGAATTACGCGGCTACTCTCGTAAGCACAATATACACAAGCAATTCCAACACAGTAAACACACATATACAAAATGCATAATTCAATTATCATTTTAGGAGCAACATACAATTTCCCAATTTCAATAACAATTAGGTATGAACGCAATCATCACAAGTGGTCCTCTCAGGGAATCCACACCCAAACTGTTAGTGTGTCGAAACGTGACATTCGATCTAATATACATATGTCGGAACATGACACCCGGTCCAATATATGTGTTGAAACATGACACGTGACCCAATATATGTGTCGGAACGTGACACCCGATCTAACCAGCACAACCACAATCACAATCACAATCACACCCACATAATCATTTCATTAATTAGATTCACATTTCCCATTCACACACATGCATGCATACAATGAAGAAATTAACAAGCATATATCACACAACAGGAAATTGAACCATCACCTACCTCGAAACCAAGCATGCATACTCCTAAGACACTTGAGCTTTCCCTTTCTGAAGTCTTTCAGCTTGTTCTTGGTCTATAAACAAGTAATTAACGAAAGGATCAATAAACAATGCCTAATTTACCCGACCCAAGGCCAAACCCATGATCCTAATGTTCATCTATGGCTTTTCCCACCATTAACTTTGGGCCAAAACTCTTCCCCAATGATAATTACCCAAGATTCTAGGTTCTAAGAATCAAAATACGGATTAGGGGAGTAATTTCCTTACCTTTAGCACTAGAAGTCATGGAAATTTGTTAAGAAATCGCCATGGGTCGTCTCTTAGCTCTCAAGAACGAAGTTTTGCAAAAAATACCGAAATTGGGGTTTTTTCCCCGACTTAGGTCACGACCTACCCGCCACATTAGACCTCATCCCGCCACAGCAGCCCCACCCTGGCAGGATTAATCCCGCCCCGACGGCTGGCACGGAGACAGAAACTCAGAATTTGAGTTCCAAGCTCCCATTTCGCAACAGACCTTCAAACTTGAACGTTCTAAAACTACCCTTTCATGCCAAGATCAGTTTCGGGAGTTCTACTCGCCCGAATTCGATTATGTAAAGTCGTACATGCTCCTTAACATCTTGGATATCCACTCATGTGATCAAATTCATAGCTAAATACCCCATTAATTACCAGATTTCTCTAGACCTCACCTGACTCAAATTTCGTCCAAGTCTAGCCTAGACTAGAAATTTCCAAGTTACTACTCAAAAGTTTTCTGGCCCAAATTCCTTCTTCATTGGCTTTTCCATAACGACGGGAATACGTCGTTACAGTAGATACCAATTTACCCATCACTCGTCTCCGAGTGAAAAACTAGGAGAAAAGGGATAAATAAAGAGTAGAGTAGTACCTGAATCGTCGAATAACTAGGGGTACTTGTCTCGCATGTCCTTCTCGGTTTCCCAAGTAGCTTCCTCAATCGGACGATGCTTCCATTGAACCTTCACGGACTTTATCTCCTTGGTTCTCAGGATACTTCTTCAACATGGACACATAGAACACTGGATGGACTCCAGATAGGCTAGGCGGTAAAGCAAACTTATAAGCCATTGGCCCTACATAGTCAAGAATCTCAAATGGCCCGATGTATCGAGGACTGAGTTTTTCCTTCTTGCCGAATCTCATCACCCCCTTTATGGGTGACACTTTAAGAAGAACCTGCTCACCAGAATGAAATGTCATGTCCCTTACCTTACGGTCCGCATACTTTTTCTATCGACTCTGGGCTGCTAGAAACTTAGCTTGAATGTTTCTTACCTTATCCTAAGCATCTTTCACCAAATCAACCCCCAAAGGTTTCACATATCCAGCCTCAAACCACCCTATGGGTGATTTACATCCCCTCCCGTAAAGTGCCTCGAACGGTGCCATGTCAATGCTGGAGTGGTAACTATTATTATAGGAGAACTCACACAAAGGTAGGAATTTATCCCAATTCCCTCCAAAGTCAATCACACATGCCCTCAACATGTCCTCTAACACTTGAATCGTTATCTCTGACTGTCCGTCTGTCTGTGCATGGAAAGTTGTGCTAAAAGTGAGTTGAGTACCCAAACCTCATGCAATTTTCCCCAAAACTTGGATGTGAGCTGCGTACCACGGTCTGAAATGATAGAAAGGGGCACCCCATGCAGCCTCACTATCTCTTTCATATAAATCTTAGTCAATTGCTGAGCATTATACTCCACTTTGACAGGAACGAAGTGGGATGACTTTTAAATTTTTTCTAAAATCATCATTACCAATTATAATAATATTTTTGCTCAATATCATGTGCATAACTTTTGAATATTATCAACTAGAAAAATGATTTTTGCACATTATTGTTACGTTATATAATTATTATAATTACTACATGATGTGCCGCGAAATCTTGGCACATTTGATGCTTAAAAACGAGGAACTATTACTAGAATTAAGTGTGTTTTTGTATACTTTGATATGTTTGTTAATGGTATAGGCAGGATCTGGCGTATGTAGAAAAGTGGAAAAAGAAGCAGAGAATGATGATGATCAAGTGAAGTTCACGGCTAACTTCACGGACTGTGACCTTCATAGTGGTCTGTGGTTGATCCCGTGAAACTGAACCAGTGTGAAGGCCTAAGAGGAGCTGAAAGGGAATTGAACAAGTGAAGACCACGGCCAACTTCACGGGCCGTGGTCCTCTCCACGGTCCGTCGTGCTTGTCGTGGTGCAGTTTCCAGTGAAGGCATTGAAGAGTGGAAGAAAGTTGAAACCCAAGTGAAGACCAAAGAACACTTCACGGGTCGTGGTCCTCACTACGGACCGTCGTGCTTGTTGTGGTGCATTTTCCAGTGATCAAGTTTGAAGGGCAATTTTTGGGAAGTTCCAAGGGAAGTTCACGGTCCGTGAAGCCCTCCACGGGCTGTAGAAGTGGCTGTAGAGCCACCCGACATTTCAGTCCTAGTTCGACTAGGACTCATTTTAAACATTCTATTTTGAATTAGGTTAGGTCGTGTTTGGAACATTATTCATTATCTTACGTTTTACGACAAAGAACACAGTATTACTCTTAGGTTTCGATTTTTGGATTTTTTTATTATTGTTATCAGTTGGAAATTCAAATTCAGACTATCAGATTATCAAAGTGATTGTTGATTTGCTAATTAGTTTTGTAAGTCTTTCTCAATATATTTTCATCCCTAATTACTAATTTTTTATGTGAAAGCATGAGTGGCTAAATACCACGACTGGGGTTGTGGGATCTATGACGATATTCTAGTTGTGATTCCGTAAAACGAGTAAAAGGCGGTCTGTGTTTACAACCTGTAGTTTTTAGCTTTCAATATCATTTTAGTCTAGTAAGTGCACACATTAGACGAGCCTGTATCTGGTATTTGTTCGAGAGAAAAATACCAGTTAGGAAAAAGCTGAATTAAATTAACAAATTGGAGTTAAAGCTTGAGTTCGAGAGAAAAGATCTTTAACACCATATCATTTCAAGCGAGGTTCAATGTTACTAACACTCTAAGGTCGAGAGAACATGAGTGATCATTATATGATTAAGCTGAGAAGCGTAGGATAAATTTAACTTACAAGGATTCTGTAAACATTGATTTGCCTGACACTCAAATTACGGGAGAACACTAGCACTAATGTTATGGTGAACACAATCCTGGTTTCTCTTAATTAATTGAATCAATCTTACAACGAAATAGTTTGTTAGTCTTAAGCTTGGATTTTGACTGCAAGTTTTGGTAATTATAACAATTCAACCATACCCAATTTACTTTCCATTGTTATTTGTCTAGGAGATAATAACAACATTCGAATAAACGCGACTGTGAAACCTTATCTGTAAAGAAATTCTCTGTGGGATCGACCTCAACTCTAGTTGAGTTATGTAAATTGACATCTACCGTTTACACTTCTTATTTGAAGTGTAAGTTTGGATGTATCACTACACCACAAATTGAGATCAATATATTTGAAATTCAAATTATTATCAATATAAAAAATTAATTATATCTTCATTTGATGTTAAGATTAATAAGAATAGTTGCAAATCATCTTATGTAACGACCTGTTTCCGTCGTTATAGAAAAACCAATGGAAATTTTTTTTGGGACGGAAAACTTTTTCGTAGTAACTTGGAATTTCCCAACCTAGTCCAGATTTAGACAAAATCGGAGTCAGTAAGGTCTAGAGAAATCTGGTAACAATTGGGTGATTTAATTATGATTTTAATCACATGAGTAAATAGCTAAGACGTTAAGGAACTCGTACGACTTTACGGAATTGAATTCGGGAGAGTAGAAATCCTGAAATCGATCTTAGCGTGAGAGGGTAGTTTCTGAGTGTCATGGGACGAAGGTGTGTTGTGAAATGGCGGTTTGGAAATTCTCTATTTAGCTCTATGTTTCTTGCAAACCGCTATTGCGGGATTTTATGCCACCAGGGCGGGGCCACTGTAGCGGGGTGAGGACCGATGTAGCGGGACAGACGCGACTTAAGTCGAAAATAAACCCCAAAAATATTTTAGTCTGTACTTTTTTACTTTGAGAGCTAGGAGACGGCCCAGGTGTTTTCTTGACAGATTTCTACCATTCTTGAGGCTAAAGGTAAGGTTTTCACTCCCCGAATCCATTTTTTGATCCGTATAGCTTAGTTTCGTGGGTAATTATTGTTGGGAAAGGGTTTTGGAACTGGTTGAATGGTGGGAAAAGCCCTAATTTTGGATATTTGAATCATGGGTTTGATTTAGGGTTGATAATATTGACCTTAATCCTGGTAATTATACATCATTTATTGATACCCGTGTTATTATGATTGTTTTTAGACCAAGAACAAGTGGAAAGAATCCAAAAAGGGAAGGATCAAGTTTCTTAGGAGATTCAAGCTTTGTTTGAGGTAGGTGATGGTTGTGATTTCATGTTGTGTGATGTATGTTTGTTCTTACTTCATTATAATACGTGTATGTATGCAAATGTTGCATTATTGATCACACTATTCATAAATGAGGATGATTGAATAATTATTTGCCATGAAATCATGACTTAATTGTATGATTATGAGAAAATACTTGTGATTGTGGCTTGTTGAATGGATTGGGTGTTGCGTTCCGACACACTAACTTGGATCGGTTGCCACGTTTCGGGATAAATATGGGATCGGTTGCCACGTTCCGGCATAAACAATGGATCGGGTACCACGACCCGGTACACTAATAGTTTAGGTTTGGGTTCCATGAGAGGACCATTGACTTGACATAACTGTGTAATTGAAAATTGTTACCTTGATCGTTATTTGTAAATGATATTGATATTGTATATGTTCGGTGTATGCATGTTATTATTATGTTGTAATGGCGTATGTATGTTGCACTTAGTGGTAGAGTTGTGTGATCCTACCAGTACACTGTGGTTGTGTACTGATAATGCTGATCTTTCTTTGTTGAGTATAGGGCATCTTCAGGCGGCTATTGACAGACCTCGCTTAGAAGATCAGTGATCGTTTTGAATTTAAGGGTGAGCTTGTTCTTCCGGGCTACCATGAGTTCTCTTTCTGTTTATGTCCACATTTTGGACTTAGACTTTTTAGTTAGTTATTCCTATGTTATTTTAGGGGTTGTACCCCTTCTTGTTTAGACTTATGGTTCTTGTTAGAGTTTTCGTACATTGACTTTCTGGTTCTAGGCATTATTTCCGCAGTTGTTTGTTAGACTTTTGGAGTTTATGGGAACTCTATTTCTTTTCCTTAGCATTTAAACCTGCTTCTGTAACTTTAAATGCCTTAGTTTTGATTTAGTTGTGTAGTTCTTGGTTAGCTAATTAGTATTAATGGTTTTCCCACCGGAGGGTTAGTGTGGGTGTCAATCACGATGGTCTGGATCGTGACAAAGTTGGTATCAGAGCCTAGATTCATTGATCTCGATGTACCAAAATAAGTCTAGCAGAGTCTTGCGGAACGGTACGGAGACGTCTGTACTTTTCTTCGAGAGGCTATAGGACTTTAGGAAATCTCTCTACTTTTTTTGTCTCCTTTCGTGCTATAACTTAATTCCAATTGGTATCTGGCGATTCAAATTGGTATCTAACCTCCTTCACTCTTCTGTCCGCAGATGGTTAACACTAGGTTCAACGGCATCAGACATGTAGCTCCCGTTAATGCTCCAGTTGAGGAATCTACAATGAAAGGTCGCGACCGAGGCAGGGGTAGAGGAAGAGCTAGGGGTAGAGGCCGAGGAGGGGTGGTGCCTACTAGGGATGGAGCACCGGTTGGAAATGCTCCAAAAAATGAGGCCCCTCCTGCGCACCATGAAGAGGTAGAGGAGAATGTAGAGGTTAAGGATGAGGAGAATGTTGGACAAGAGGAAGAAGTGCAGGCTAAGACTACAAGTATTCCTCCTTTAGACCCAGTGTTAGCTCAACAAATTATGTTGTTCTTGAAAAGATTGGTTGGTCCTGGAGTGCTTCCCTTTGTTTAAGAAACTCAAGCTCCCACTAATCCCCTTGTTGGTATCACTGCACCCAAGGTGGGTGGAACTGGAGGTAATGATGCTTTCTTCCGTCCTTTGTTGGGTCCTGTTATGACTGGTAATGAGCATGAGATGTTGACTAAGTTCTTGAAGTTGAAACCGCATGTGTTCCATGGTTCTGAGAGTGAGGACGCTTATGAGTTCATTCTAGATTGTTATGAGAGGCTTCATAAGTTGGGAATTGTCCATCAGCATGGAGTTGAGTTTGTGACTTTTCAGCTTCAATGTGAGGCTAAGCAGTGGTGGAGAGCTTATGTGGAATGCAGATCTTCAGTTTTACCTCCACTCACTTGGACCTAATTTCATGCTCTGTTCTTAGAGAAGTATGTGCCTCAGACTTTGAGAGATCGCAAGAAGGATGAGTTCATGGCTTTGGAGAAAGGTGGTATGTTTGTTGCTGCTTATGAGGCCAAGTTTCATGCCTTGTCGAGATATGCAACGCAATTGGTGACTATTTAGGAAGAGAGAATCTGTCTTTTTGTTAAGAGGCTAAATTCTGAGTTGCAGGTATTGTCTGTTCATATGACCTCTGCAGGATTTATTGAGGTAACGGATTTTATGAAGAAAGTGGAGGGGGTGAGGCGAGACGGTCAGGCTAAGACATTAGCTAAGAAATCCAAAAATCCAGGCAACTTTCAGGGATCTTACTCTAGAGGTTCAGGGAGGCCAACACTTGCAGCCCGGCCAATTCAGTCCGTTATGCCCACTTCTACAGGTAATTACTCTGAAACTCCACCTCAGAATTTGATTCAGGATAGCCAGGGAGCCATACCTTCGGCGGGCAGCAATCCATCTTTTGATCGTACATGTTACAACTGTGGAGAACCTAGGCATATGAGAAGAGATTTTCCCCAACTGTGCATGTTGGATTCCATGCAACAGCAATCTAGAGCAGTGGTACCCGCGAGAAATGGTAATAATGGTCGAGGACGTCCACAAGGTGGGTAAGGAGGAAATCGGCGAGGCCGCGGAGGTAGGAGAAATGGTAACACAGGCAGAGGTACAGTGCAGCCAGGCAGGGAAGTCGCCCGTCACAATGATAGGGCTCAGTGTTATGCCTTTTCGGGCAAGACCGAGGAAGAGGCGTTTGACGCAGTGATCGCATGTACTATTCTTGTCTTTTATCGGATGGCTAATGTGTTATTTGATCCGGGTTCTACTTATTCTTATGTGTCCGTGCATTTTGCCTCAACATTTGCTATGATTTGTTATATACTTGATGCCCCCATCCATGTTTCTACCCCAGTTGGAGAGTCTGTCATAGTCACTCATGTCTATCGTGCTTGTCCTATTTTGTTTATGGGTTTTCAGACTTGGGCTGATTTGGTGATTCTAGATATGACTGAATTTGACATAATCTTAGGCATGACTTGGTTGTCCCCCTATTATGTTGTGCTTAATTGTAATACTAAGTTTGTGACTCTAGAAATTCCGGGAAGGGAAAAGTTAGAGTGGGAGGGGGTGTACAAGCCTAAGCAAGCTAAGATCATATCCTCCATTCGGGCTAGGAAACTGGTAGGGTAGGGTTGTTTGGCTTATTTGGCTCATATTCAGGATGTTGAGGTTGAATCTCCATCTATTGAGTCTATTCCTGTGGTGTCAGAATTTAGAGAAGTATTTCCTAATAATTTGCCTGGTATGCCTCGGGATAGAGATATAAATTTCTGCATTGATTTAGAACCTGGTACTCGTCCCATTTCCATCCCTCCATATCGCATGGCCCAGACATAATTAAGAGAGCTTAAGACTCAAATCCAAGAGCTTCTTAATAAACGATTCATTCGTCCTAGTGCTTCCCCATTGGGTGCTCCAGTTTTGTTTGTTTAGAAAAAGGATGGTAGTATGATGATATGTATAGATTACCAGAAATTGAATAGGGTCACCATTCAGAACAAGTACCCATTGCCTCGAATAAATGATCTTTTTAACCAATTACAAGGTGCATCCGTGTTCTCTAAGATTGATCTAATTCTGGTTACCATCTGTTAAAGATTAGGCCTGAGAATGTGCCCAAGACGGCGTTTCGAATCGGTTATGGGCACTACGAGTTTCTAGTTATGTCATTCGGGTTGACTAATGCACCCACAACTTTTATGAGTTTAATGAATGGGGTGTTCAATCCATTTCTTGACTCGTTTGTTATAGTATTTATTGACGACATTTTGGTCTATTTGAAAAGTGATGAAGAACATGCCGACCATCTTCGTATTGTTCTAGGTGTTCTTGGGAAACAACACCGTATGCGAAATTCTCTAAGTGTGAATTTTGGTTGACTTCGGTTGCATTTTTGGGGCATGTAGTTTCAAAAGACGGGGTGATGGTAGATCCCCAAAAGATTGAGGCGGTTAAGAATTGGGTTTGGCCTAGCTCTGTGACGGATGTTAGGAGTTTTATGGGGCTCGCTAGCTACTATCATCGATTTGTGAAGAACTTTGCTTCTATTGCCACTCACTTGACCAATTTGACCAAAAAGGAGATACCATTCGAATGGACTAAAAAATGTGAGGAGAGCTTTCAAAAGCTCAAGACTCTCTTGACCACAACACCTATTCTAGCACTACCGGTTGAAGGTAAAGATTTTATTGTTTATTGTGATGCTTCACATTCAGGTTTGAGTGTAGTGTTAGTGCAGGATAAGAATGTCATAGCCTATGCATCACAACAATTGAAGGTGCATGAGAGAAATTATCCAACACATGATTTGGAGTTGGCAGCGGTAGTGTTTGCTCTTAAGATCTGGCGGCATTATCTTTATGATGTTGAAGTGTGAGGTGTTTACTGACCATCATAGTTTGCAGCATGTGTTCACTCAAAAGGATCTGAATTTGAGACAATGAAGATGGATGGAGTTACTCAAGGATTATGATGTGACCATTCAATACCATCCGGGTAAGGCTAATGTAGTGGCGGACGCTTTGTGTCAAAAACCGGTGAGTATGGGTAGTGTAACGACTCGGAAAATGATAGAGTGAAACTAGAGCCTCATATGTGAGTTTGGAGTCGAGAACTTAATGAAATGATTATATTTGAATTTGACCCAAAAAGTTCTTAAAAATGTGCTTCGGAAGTTACCGGAAACTTGTT
>JAJONZ010025078.1:0-14673 GCA_029582445.1 Solanum paucissectum | reverse complement strand
TGTGGAAGTACTTTGACTAATTGAATATAATCGTGAGTTAAAGTAAAGTCTAAACCATTTTCCTCGTGGGATCGACCCCAACCTACAAGTTGGGTTCTGTACTTGATAACGATCGCTTATGCTTCTGTAAGGAGGTGTAATTTGAGCGTATCATACATTGTGTTAATCTTTGTGAGTGTGAGCGTTGCATTTGATTCCATAACTTTAAATTGTTTAACCATTATGTGTGAATATGGAATCATTCTTTGTGTGAGGGAATTTGATCATCTTTGTTGAGCTTGAACTTGCATTTGAAGCAAGTAATGTGAGCTTGAGATTATTTGATATTGCTGAGTCACAACTTGACTCTTTGAGTGCACAATTGATCTTTGCATGAGTAAGTTGAGTCTTTTTGTGTGCATTCATGATTGAATCTTGTGTAGCACTGTTTGAGACATCTTTTTTGAACTGTTGAACTTGAGTTTTATTTGAGGACAAGCAAAAGTTTAAGTTAGGGGTGTTGATGAGTCCACGATTTGGACTTATTTAGGGCTCTATTTGAATAGATTTAGTGTCCTCAAATGCATATTTTGTACCAATAACTGATGTAAATCCTTGAATTTCAGGTATTTGGATTGAGGAACAAAACATGGACACTATTGAGCAAAGAGGAACAAGGCAGCTGAAAAAACGAAGAAAAGAAGGCCTGAGGATCGCATTACTTATTAGGCGAGTCGCTGAACGGCCTTGGCCTCGCCTAATGTTCCAGTGTGCCAAGCCCTGAAGGAGAACATCAAGTCGGCGATAGAAAGGAGCAGTCAGCGAGTCACCAAACGGTTCCGCGATGCAGTGCCATATCGCCCAAAGTTACAGAACTTAAAGATGCTGAAGGCCAAAGAAAAAAGGCGATGGAATTGACCAAAGGGCGGATCGCCGAGTGGATCGGCGATCCCGACTTACTGCACCGAC
Organism: Solanum paucissectum; assembly: GCA_029582445.1. Classification (NCBI taxonomy): domain Eukaryota; kingdom Viridiplantae; phylum Streptophyta; class Magnoliopsida; order Solanales; family Solanaceae; genus Solanum; species Solanum paucissectum. Next base: position 13,725 of record JAJONZ010025078.1, on the reverse strand, counting down.
TGGACCTTCGCAGTACACTTTTTGACAACTATAAATACTTGTTTAAATTTTTAGCTTAGTATCTGATTTTGTGTGGAATCATATTATTATACAGTTTTTGAAGTTTAGAGCTTAGAACTGAATAGAGAGACAACATTTCCTTAGCTTTGAAGATTTAAAGATTTCCATTTCAAAGAAATTGGAAGTGGGTGTTGAATATTCTTCATCTTAGACCTTTGTAAAGACTATATCAATCCTACCCATTTGATGGAAACACAACTCGGTGATGATTTTTACCTTGTTACTATGTCTAGCTAAAACCCCAATTCTTGGGGTGTGATTATGTGATTATGGGTTGATTTAACTGCTGGGTATTGTTAATTGATAGTTTATTTACTGTTTAAAAGTGATTTCGTTCAGTAATTATGGTTGAATTTAATGGGTTGTAGTTGCAAATACAATCTTAACTTCGTGTTTTTAGCTTTCTCGAGAGAGAGGTTTTAAAACCAAAATTGTTGAATCGATGGTCTGTGGGTATTGGGTTGTCATGGGTTCAGCTCGAGAGAGTGAATGGACTACAACGAAGGTTGTGCTTCATTGCTGCTTATTGGTGTTCAAGAGAAACCAATTTGATTCGGGGTAAATTATTCGTGAGAAAGTTTACCCCCACTAAAGTCTAGTTTATTCATGGATTTGCAGCTATTTACTATTAATTTCAAATACCCGATTGTTTACCTTGACTCATAATCCAATCACATCCCAAGAATCCCGTCTCTATATTCATATTTTCGTGTTATTTGTTGTTTTAGTTGATAGTACAAATAAACCCCTTTTATATTTGACACTTGTGTCACCTATAATTTAAACCATAAATATTTTTAGCTATGATTGACTTGAGCATATTTAAGCTTTTATATTGATTCTTGAGTACGAACCACTCCCTTGGGACTCGACCCCAACTCACTAGTTGGGCTATATTACTACTGAACGATCGCTGATGCTTAGTATTGGATGAAGTATCTTTCATAGCGTAATCTTTATCAACATGTGAGACAATTATCCCTAGTAATTCGACATTTCAGATACTACTCTACCTTTACTTTTGCCAGTCTTCCCTAGTTGATCACTCGGGGACGAGTGATGGGTAAATTGGTATCTATTGTAATGAGTGGATTATATCGTTAGGGAAAAGCCAATGGAGAAAGAATTGGAGTCAGAAAACTTTTGGTAGTACCTTGGAATTTCTTAACCTAGTCTAGATTTGGATGAAATTGGAGTCAGTAGAGTCTAGGGAAATATGGTAACAACTGGGTGATTTAATTCTGATTTTGATTACATTAATAGATAGCTAAGACGTTAAGGAGCCCGTACGACTTTACAGAATTAAATTCGGGCGAGTAGAACTCCCGAAAATGATCTTAGCGTGAATGGGTGATTTTTTGAATGTCAAGGGTTGAAGGTGTGTTGTGAAATGGGGGCTTGGAATTCAAATTCGAGCATTCTGTCTCCGTGCATGCCGCCGTAGTGGGATTGCTGCCGCTGTAGTGGAATGGATCCCGCCGTAGTGGGACAGACGCGACTTAAGTCAGAAATAAAATCCGAAAAATGTTTTATTCTGCACTTTTCGACTTTGAGAGATAAGGAACGACCCCAGGGGTTTTCGTGACAGTTTTCCACCATTCTTGAGGCGAAACATAAGGTTTTCACTCCCCAAATCCGTTTTTTGATCCGTAGAATGTAAATTCATAGGTAATTATTATGGGGAAGGGTTTTTATCTGAAACTAATGGTGGAAAAATCCCTAAATTGGGTATTAGGATCTTGGGTTTGGTCTAGTGTTATTGGATTTGTTATAATCCGAATAATTAGACCTTTGATTGTTGATCCTTGCGTTAATTGTATATTTTTAGACCACGAACAAGCGAGAAGAATCCGAAAAGGAAAATTCAAGTGCCTTAGGGGATTCAAGCTTAGATTCGAGGTAGGTGATGGTTTTGATTTCATGATTGTGTGATATATGTTTGTTCTTACTTCATTATAATACGGGTATGTATGCGAATGTTGCACTATTGATCACACTACTTGTGGATGAGGATAGATGAATAATTGTATGCCATGAATCACCTCTTGATGTATGATTATGAGAATATACATTGTGATTGTGATTGTGGTTTGTTGAATGGATCGGGTGTTGCGTTTCGACACACTAACATGGGATTGGTTGCCACGTTCTGGCATAAACATGGGATCGGTTGCCACCTTCCGGCATAAACATGGGATCGGTTGCTACATTCCGGCATAAACATTGGATTGGGTACCACATTCTGATATGCTAACAGTTTGGGTGTGGGTTTCATGAGAGGACCATTGATTTGACATAACTGTATATCTTGATAAATGTGAAATTGTTCGTTGTTCGTAAATGATATCGATATTGTGTATATTCAGTGTATGCGTGTTATTATATTGTTCTAATGACTTATGTATGTTGCACTTAATGGGATAGCCGCGTGATCCTACCAGTGTACTGTGGTTGTGTACTGATACTAAACTTACTTTTTCTTTGTTGAGTACAAGGCATCTTCAGGTGACTATTGATAGACCTCAACTAGGTGACTATTGAGTGTGACCGGATTCAAGGGTGAGCCAGTTCTTTTAGGCTGCCATGAATCTTTCTTGTTTAAGTCCACTCTTTTCGGACTCAGACTATTTGTTAAGTTGTTTGTTTAGTTTCGGGGTTGGACCCCTTGTTCTTAGACTTGTTGTTAGTAGAGTTTTGGTACAATGACTTTCAGGTTCTAGGGGTTGTTCTTCCGCATTAGTTTGGTTAGTTGTTTGTTAAAACCTTGGAGTTTTTTTGAGACTCTATTTTTATTGTCATTTAAACCTGCTTCCGTATCTTTAAATGGCTTAGTTTTCTTAAAATTTGTTAGTTTGGGTTGTAGTAATGGTTCTCCCATCGGAGGGTTAGTGTGGGTGCCAATCACGACGGTCTAGATCGTGACAGTGAAAAATTATATACACTCATTATTATTCTTTGTTACAAAAAATTAAAAGTCTCAATATTTACTACTTTAATATTTCAAGATATTTGTCTCTTTTTTATTGTATTTTTTTTCCTCTTTCAATTTTGTTAAACACAATGGAGTAGTACAAAAAGAGAAGAAGTTTATTTGCTTGCTTTTTATTAAAAATTAAACACCCAACAAATGTTGAATAATACATGAGTTTTTTTTGGTGTTCATTATTTTATTTTTTCCTTCTTTTATTTATTTTAAAATTCATATCTCCATAACTTATACGTAATTGAACTTTTACTCTAATTAATATTATTAACTCGTTTCTTTAAATTTTCATATTCATAACTCCCAACTATTTAATTTCAAAATTTAAGATACCTTATGATATTGATTTCTTCAATTTTGTCTATATAAATTCATATTTTTTGTTTCATTAGATTTCTACTCAAAATTATTATTTCTATTCCATATTTAAAATAGTGATATTTTATATTATTGTTGTAGTATCAGATTTATACTTTAGTTTGACTTCATGAAAAGACTCTTGGATATAAATGGAAGGGGTGGCTGATAAAAGCTCAAAAATAATTGCATTGATTAGCTGGTTTTTTTATCATCTTTGTTTTTGTTATTAAGGACTTGACAAACTTGTGTTGTTATTTTTCTCTTTTTACTTACTTTTTCATATGTTCTCTTTATTTTGTTTTTTAAAATTTAGGTTCTTATAAATTTTTTAATTGTAGTAAATTACATTTTCATTTAGGCTCAAATTAGTTATTTGTAACTTTGTCAGAACTCAACTAACTACGCCAACAGACGTTCAAATTTTATTACTCATGACTCAAAAGAAATGCATATTAAGTATTGAAATACATAATTCTTAGGTATTTCTTATGGTGAAGAGCCATTTAAATTTGTTCATTTATTCTACTTCTAAAGAATTACCAGAATAATATAAGATATATAAGAAAAATTAGCAATAGAGGTTTATTTAGATGATAATGAAAAATAGAGAAAAATAATTATTTAGACGATGATGAATAAGAGAAAAAACAATATGTTAAAGTTATGATAACTCATGTCTCTTATCTTCATTATAACTTCTGCTCTTAAATATTATTGATAACTCATGTTTGTTTCATTTTTATTATTTTAAAAATATTTCTTTAATGTGTAAATAGTAAACAAATGTGATAATAAAGACTGAACGTACAGGTTCAAAATCTTTTAAAAATAACAAAATTAATGTTTTCATAAAGGGAATAGGCTTAAAAATGCCCTTAACCTATTTGAAATGGTTCAAAAATGCCCTCCTTCCATCTATTGATTTAAAAATGCCCTTAACGTTTTCTTTAGGTTCAAAAATGCCCTTAAGCTAACAGAAATATGACATGGAATTTAACTAAACAAATGGCCAATTTTCATTGGTCAACAAAATTATTTTATCAAATAAAAAAACCTCACCCAAACCCGTTTTCAATTGGCACTTCATGCGACCTCTGTTCTTTCTTCTTCCTCTGTTCTTTCTTCATCCTCTTTTCTTTCTTTAAAAAACAACAACTTTCATCCCCAAAGTAGCTAAGTTGCATCAATTAACTTGATAAAAAAATAGCTAAATTGCAGCTTTTAAGCCCAAAAAAGAGTAACTTTCAACCCAACAAACAACAATTAAAATGAAAGCTTGAAACCCAAAAAATAACAACTAAATGTAGATTGTAAACCCGCAAAACAACATTTTAATCCAATAAATAGCAATTAAAATGCATAGTAATATTAATCACTGATGCCGCAAGGTGAGAATTTACGTACAATATTCATTCACATTCACATTCACATTCACATTGTGAAATGATTTACAATCAATCTTCAATAACTATTACACGATTAACCTTGACTAAGAAACTAATCTTTTATACATTAAATAGGAAGAAAGAAAACACAAATTAAATAAAAAGGGTAGATGAGGAAAAGGGGAAGGGGAAGAAAGAAAGAAAAGAGACAAAAGTTGGGTTAGATTAATTTAAAATGGGTTTGGGTGTCGGGTTTGAAATGGGTTTGGGTGTTGGGTGGGTTTTTTTTATATTTGGTAAAATAATTATGTTGACCAATGAAAATCGGCCATTTGTTTAGTTAAATTCCATGTCATATTTCTGTTAGCTAAAGGGCATTTTTGAACCTAAAGAAAATGTTAAGGGCATCTTTAAACCAATAGATGGAATGAGGGCATTTTTGAACCATTTCCAAAAGGTTGAGGGCATTTTGAACCTTTATTGTTTTCAACTTTATACATAAATTGTTGTTTCAAATTATGACCTCTTATTTCATTTACTTCGCCATTTATGAACTCTAAATTGTTTGGTCTACCATTTGCATATAATATCTATTTAGCATATTGAGAAAACACTTGAAAAGAGATATCATGTTCAAGATGAAGGCAAAGATTTACTTTGTCTTTTATGTCATTAATTTGAATATAAATATTTCATACTACTTCATTATAATAAAAAAATTATCAATTCATAAAATTATTTTTTATAAATAGTAAAATAAATTAATTTATTAATTTCTGTTACAATCGCGCGAAGCGCGGATAGTTTCACTAGTTTAAAGTAAAGTACTCTTTACTCATGAAAATATGGGTAAACTTGTATTTTACCCAACCCATTTGTTATTCAATTCATTTTTACCCATATAAAATATGAACGGATTGAATTATTTTCCATTTAATGTTGACCAATTTTCAACCCACCCAAATTTAACCCATCCCGCCCATTTACCACCACTAAATTGTCAAGTTATGTCTCTTAAAGTTATGTTAATGAGATGGACAAAGAGATACCGAAGAAATGCATTGAAACATTTTGAAAAATAAAATATTTAACTTTTTTATGTTTAAAATTTTTATGTTGATTTTTTATTATATAAATAAATTTAGTTACGATATTGAGGGTTTGACTTAGAATATAGGTAGCTATGGGTGGAGTTGATCTATGAAAAATTAGATAATGATGATTTTAATGACCAGTCAGATGCATTATAAAATACTCTAAGTTATTGTGTCAAATGCAAGATTTTTAATGTATTTCTAGCAATTATTTTTTGTTATTGATTATGTTTTTTTTGTGCTGTGCATATTTTCAAAGGTAGAACAATTCTTTTCTTTTTTTTGAAATTTCTATTTTTATAGATATAAGTGCTTGAAAGTGTAGATTTTAGATCTTGAATATTGAATACATTCAAAAACTGCATGATGATGGCAACATTATGTAAATTAGAAAATTTTAAGATGAATCAATTTAATTGCGATTCAACTTCTTTTATGTTCTTACAATGTTTTGTTACTATTATTTCTTTATTTGTTAGCACTATTCAAGATGATAAAGACTTAAAAGTCAAGATTATTATAATTATCTCTATATTCTTTTTTTTTCCCGATGATCCGCGCATGGGTACTTATACTAATTTTATCTTAATATATAATATCAATATTTTTTCAGTTTCCTCCACAAGTGTAGGAAAGAAGTTGTATTTTTTAGAGGATTAATATGGATATTAACTAAATTGGATAGAGTATTAAATTATATTGTAGTACTTCCTTCGTCCATTTTTAATTATTGTGTTGCATTTTTTGAAATTCAATTTGACTAATTTTCAGTGTTAAATTAGATTAAATTAATTCGACGTTTTAATAAAAAAATTTAGATATTCAAAATTTTAATTTTTTACATATCAATATAATGAAAAATACATAATAAAATGTTAGTCAAATTCTTAGTTTATGACTTAAAAAAAGAAAGAAAATCATGACAGTTAAGAGCGGACATAGAAAGTATTAATAATAGTTATTTAATAATAGTTATTTTAAGAAAGTTTAGTAAATATATATTGTACTTTGTACCTGACAGTCTCAAGAATCGGTCAAACAACGATATGAAAGTAGTAACAACTTCACCAGATACTCCTCTTTCAACTTTTAGATTGTGTTTCCTATTTCTGATTAGTTTCTTTAACATCCATGAATCTTAGTAAACCAAATTAGAATATTGGGGTGTCAAAATATCAAGATTTAAAAAGAAAAATTCCTGTTTGTTTTGATCTTTTCCTCTTTTTCATTTTTTCCAATTTAGATTACAAAAAGGTAAATGTATTTTGATCCTCTGCCAACAAAGTTTTGTTTCCCATTTATTTTTTTTAGCTAATGAAGGTCTGATGAATCTATTTTTCTTTGGTATTGCAGGTTTATCTATAATATTTGATCAAAGAATTAACTTTAAGAGGTTTAGTTGAATAGGCATGCATGTGATAATAATAATTTTCTCTTTTATCAACATAAATCTGTTTAGATTAGAAGATGTCTTTGTTTATTGAAAAGAGCATGCTAGCATCCAGGTTTCTATCTTGTCTAATAGCCATTTCGATTTTCGTCTTGATTGTTTCTTCATTGTCACTTGTCCAATTTGCTGATAATTCATTCATACCAAGATCAGTGTATAGGTTAATTCTTGTTAATACTAATTCTTCTCTATACTCAACCTCATGTGTAGAATCTAAAACCCCTTTTATGCCTCTTGAAACATCATTTGAAAAAAATGCGAAAAGCCACAATACAACACCATATCAAGCATCCAGTTCTATTAGCAATTCAAGTGGATGTGACACTAAACAAGCTCTTCTTAGGGTGTATATGTATGACTTACCCCCTGAATTTCACTTTGGGCTATTAGGTTGGAAAGGAAATGGAAAGGAAATGTGGCCTAATGGTGATATGCAGGGTCAAATACCCTCATACCACGGTGGCTTAATTTACAATATAGCATTGAATACTGGCTTACCCTTGATCTTCTATCGTCTAATATTACAAGACCATGCACTGCTATTAGAATGCAGAATTCAAGTGAGGCCGATGTAATCTTTGTCCCATTCTTTTCATCTTTGAGTTACAATAGGCATTCTAGGCCTCCTGGAAAGGAAAAGGGAAAGGTCAGTCTAAATAGAATACTACAGGATAGAGTGGTAGAGTTTTTACGAAGTAGACATGAGTGGAAGATAAATGGTGGGGTAGATCATGTGATTGTTGCTCACCATCCCAATAGCATGTTGGTTGCAAGAAAAAAGTTGAGCTCTGCAATGTTTGTGCTTGCAGATTTTGGAAGGTATCGAACGAAAATAGCAAATATTGAAAAGGATGTGATTGCTTCTTACAAACATATCGTCAAGACATTAGATGCTAACAACTCGCCCTCTTTTGGGCAACGCCATATATTAGTTTATTTCCAGGGGGAAATTTATAGGAAAAATGTAAGTTGCAAATCTGTTTTTGCCTTATTTTATTTCCTTGTTTCTATCATTTTTATGCTTGAAAAAAGGAGTTTGCTAGTCATGTTATGGAACTGAAGTAGATGATAGCTTTTGTTTGCTTATATAATACCAGGGTGGAACAATTCGTCAAGAATTATACCACCTTCTCAAGGATGAAAAAGATGTACACTTCACTTTTGGAAGCATAAAATCAAATGGTGTTAGGGAGGCTGGACGAGGAATGATGTCTTCCAAATTCTGCCTAAATATAGCTGGAGATACCCCTTCATCCAACCGCTTATTTGATGCTATTTCTAGTCATTGTATTCCTGTAATTATTAGTGATGATATTGAGGTACCATTTGAAGATGTTCTAGATTATTCCAAGTTTTGCATTTTTATTCGTTCTTCGTATGCTGTAAGGAAGGGATATCTTATGAATTTCCTTAGAGGAATCAAGGAGGATAAGTGGATCAAAATGTGGAAAAGGTTGAAGGAGTTCACAAAACATTTTGAGTACCAATATCCATCCCAACCTAATGATGCAGTCGATATGATTTGGCAGGCAATTGCAAGAAAGTTGTCGTATATACAATTGAAGGTTCATCGCCATAATAGATATCGTACTTCATTCCTCATCGTCCATGCCCACTAGTTCTATAAGCAAATTAGCTACCTCTGAAACTATTTATCTATTTTTATTCATATTTTTGAGAGTGCCTTGTAAATTCAATTCATAATGAAGTTACATATACAAGTTTATGCATTGTGGACTGTTCTCCGGCAGAAATTTATGTACCACCATAAAACTATCATTGATGTGAACGCGAATTAACCCAAATATGTTAATAGCATAAGTGTGTCCCTACGATGAAGAGCATTGCGGTATAGAAATAATGTTAAAAAAGATTTAAAAAAACCTAATCTATTTGATTATGGCTCTAGATTGACATAACATATAACCTTCTTCATACTTTCATCTTCTTCTTTTGAATAAAGTAACTATTCAAACACAAAACAATTTATTATATGAGAAACTACATAACTAGACATACTTTACTACTGTATATCGTATTATTATTATCTATACTATCAAAATATTACATATCTTACCACTAATTAAGAGTTTCTTATCATATATTGAGAAAGATACACATAAATACATGTAATTCTACTCCTAGATACACTAAAATAGGGAGAAAGGCGAGCGAGATTCGTAATGGATCCTAGATACATGTGAATCACTATAGATAAACACTAGATAAATGTATATGTATGTATCTGGTGTGATTCACATGTATTTGGATACCACATACATAAGAGAGTGGCAAGCGAGTTGGGAGGGAGGCGAACGAGATTTGTTATGTATCCAAGATACATTCGAATAACTTTTTATATTTTATTCTCCCAGAAATTCGGTTGCAACCAAAAACGAAACTTCGTAGCACTCTAATCAGTTGTGATTCCTCTTGTTGAAAAGAAAGATGCGTCTCTTTTTTCTTCCATTTGAATATAGTGTATCTAGAATAAATTACACCTAATTTTGACCTCATGTATCCAGACATATCTAGATACACTAAAATCTTGAAAAATTTGTAAAACTGCAAACTATAGTGTATCTAAGTAATTAGCTATGGGTACATAGTTTCTTAGCACCTATTGTGGATGGGCTCTGCTCCTTTCTTGACATTTCTTTTGTTTGATTGATTGTGACTAAAGGTCGTTGCAAGTGTTATATTCAGTTGTTTGTGCATGCCAATAGCCTATATAATTCTAGAACTTATGAAAAGAAATAACTTGCCTTTTGATAACGTCTAAAACAACTCTCCAATTAAGGAGGTGACTATGACCGTCTGAAAAATAATTATCCAACAAGAGTCGGGGTCAAATTCCACAGAGATTGTCCTTAGGATTTACCATAATCATAAATTAATTCAAAAGAGCATGCATAATTGTGACCTGTTGCTTTCTTTTTCGTGTTTAGAACTTTCCTATAGTGACCTCAAGTCATTTATTAGTTGCTTGGACTGAGAGTTCGGTCACCTGGTTGCTCGTTTAGATTTTGTGCAAGTTTTGTGTTTGGAGCTTTTGAAACATGAACAGTGGACTTCGGTCAAAACTTCAAGAAGACGGCCTCAAAATGCAATTCTGACAGTTGCATTAGCTCCCAAATGTTGATTTTTGCTCTGCGTGATCACGGTGGTCATTTTCTCTATGGTTGAATCCCGGCCCTAAGCTTCGCGAACGTGATAAGTAGTTTGACTAGTCTTTTTTAAGAAAGACCAGTCGTGATTCAACTCCCACTTCACATTTCAAAGTGTGATTGTGGTAGTTGTAGACCTCCAAATTGGCTGATTTTCTTTGCCAATTGTCCAGAATAAGCGAGGCTTCACTTTGGGGTCATAAAAAGAATGTCGGGAGTGTGTTTTCGAGGTAAATTATTTTCCTAAAGGACTGCCCAAACCTCTTTATTGGTGTTAATAGTTTCATTTTCTCGCATGATATGATTTTGGCTGATTTTGAACTTAAATTGTGCCCAACTTTGGGGCACAATTTTAGTAAGCTCTTCTGGACCCACTGACGGAGTTAATTTTGGGATTTCCAATATGGGCCCCATAATTCCATTTTGACTCAATTTTGGGCCCGTCTCAATTTTTTGCAATTTTAATATCTAAACGACTATATTGATGTTGTGATCATGATTTTGATAGTGTGGCCGTGATCAGAGGTTGTTCAGAATGGCAAAGCTACAAAATTGTGATTTTAGAGCTCCCGTGGTCTGCATTGAGGTAGGCTACGACTTCCTGGTTTTTAGATTATCTTGATGATAATGCTCAAACTACTCCTCAAAGCTAATCAAAATAGTAGGCTGTCATCGTCAATAAAAATACCCAACTAAGAATCGGGGTCGAATCCCACAAGGAATGGTGTGAGGTTAAGGATCCAATTAGTGAATTAAATCGCAACTAATCTCAATGTAGTAAACATGGTAAATGGGTGGATGATTCCATTAAATATAACAACCCAAATTCGGGTGCACAATTATACCAATATTAAAGCAAGCGAAAGTTCACAAAATTATTTGACTCTAGGGGTGTGGGATTGGACATTGATATCACTAGGGGTAGTATCAAATTGCTCAATTAAACTAAATAATCATGGATAGGTTGGACCATCTTCAATAATGTTAATCTTCTTTTGATCTCATAACACTAGTTTATGAAATCTTTTTTCGGTCTCATTCATGTGACTTTCAAGTCAACCCACTACCTTGGATTTGCAATTAATTAAGCACAACAAAATTACAAACATCAAACTAATCACCCACTCATATCGGTCTCTTTCGAGCACCAATGCGAGATCAAAGCTAAAATCAAGTTGGCCACCTTAATTCATGAATTAATTACATGGTAACAATTCAAATCCATGGTTGACAGCTATAAAACTGAGCAATTAAACATACCCACAAAGTTAAATCGGGACCCAACCCTATAATCACATCCCAAGAGATTGGGGTTTAAGCCACACATCACAAAGTGTAAATAAGTTATACCTTGCATGAAATTTGCTATGAGTAACTTAAAATTGAGCAATTACAAGCAAATCCACTTTGAATTCAACCTCAATTTATCAAATTTGAGATCAACAATTCAAAAAAAAAAAAAAAACTAAAAGTGTTATTCACTCAATAGGAAGTGTTTCTCTTTCCAAAACCTTCGTTCAAATCAACTGCAATAATGACAGACAAAGTACTATTTTGGCCCAAGAACACATACCACAAATGATATGGGAGAGCCTTTAGCTTCAACTTCAGAGGCTAATCAGTAGATGGTTTTGCAGGCAGAGTTTCTTGATTCTTCAGATCTAGATCCAACTTCTTTGGTGAGCGACGAGTATAATCCACCCATCAAATGCAAACAAGTGAAACCTGACATCAAAGCACAAACAAGGCCAACAACACTCAACAAAACAACAATTTCCCTTAAGAATGACATCACCCATATAACATTGGGAAAATTCAAGACTTTTTGTCAATTTTTCACTAAGGCTTCCAATCACTAGCTATGAGTACTCAGACTTCCCTTACTCCAATTCATACAAGAAGAAAACACAACCATGATAATTATTATCACAAAAAACCTAAAAAAAGAAATGTAGAACTAGAATAAGACAAAAAGATGATGAAAATGACCAATTTACACAATATAAACAAAAGCCCGACAAGGGCAATAAAAAACATCAATCCAAAACAGTAAAAACAACCTAAAGTGGAGCACTCCCAACAAAAAATGGTATTGTGTCTCACAATACAACTATGAAAATCATAAAGAAAATACGAAGGGAATCCATGGGCTGCATCAATCCTCCCTACTCTTAGTAGCCTAGCTGTCCTCAGCTTCCTCATCATCTCTCCACACAGGTGCATCTCCAACCTCATTTGGCCTCAAAGTCAGGAGTAGCTCATTGTTATTCAATACCTTCCAAAGTCCTTTTATACCTTTCCACATCTGGGTGAAGAACTTGTCTGTAACACCCCGTATCCAAAACAGATCAAAATGCAGATTTTGAGAAGTTGCAGGTGCAACTCACGGTTGCCATCCACGGACCGTAGGTCAGACCATGGCCCGTGTTGGTTGTCCGTGGTTCACCACTGCAACCCTTCCCCAACCCAGCTCAGCAACTCATGGTTGCCATCCACGGACCGTAGGTCAGACCACGGCCCGTGTTGGTGGTCCGTGGTTCACCACTGCAACCCCTCCCCAACCCAGCTCAGAAAAATCGGCTAAGTCTCGACCCACGGACAGACCCACGGTTCGTAGGTCAGACCACGGTCCGTAGGTCAGACCACGGTCCGTGGTCTGTGTCCGTGGATCGAGGCCTTCTTTACCTAGCCTCTGACATGAACTACGGTCGACCAGCACGGACCGTCATTCGATCCACAGTCCGTAGGTCTGACCGTAGGTAAGGGTCAACAGCCAGTTAGCTGAAAATTGTTGATGGGTCGACTTCAGATAGTCATAACTTTTAGCACAAAAAGAATTGTGTGTCCCATGACCTATGATATGATAGATAATTGAATCCTCTTTCCAACGCCACCGAGTTTGCTAAAATACGACCTCCGAGTAAAACATTATGCTCGTTTTAGTAAAGGTCAGTCGAGTAGACTTGATCGACGGACCCAACCTACGGACCGTCGATTGACCTACGGCCCGTAGGTCCAATCCGTCGGTCACTCCGCAGCAATTAAGTCAGGAGTCTTTTGGTCTTTTCCTATTTCATTTAACCCCTAAGATACGTCGTTTAGACCCTAAATCATGAGATTTTAGTCAATTTAAGCCTAGAAACATAACTAGAACTTACCTAAGTCAAATTATTAATCAAACTTAGAAGAATTAGAACGCTAAGAGGAGAAAAGAAGTCAAGAACCC
>JAJONZ010025077.1:0-15084 GCA_029582445.1 Solanum paucissectum | reverse complement strand
AAACTTAGCTTAAAAGCTCTCTTGGAATCGATGTTCCCTTTCTTGCTCAAATGTGAAAACATTTATAAACTCTTTGGGAATACTTAGTTCCCTAATAGCTTTTTGAGAAATGAACTCAACTCTTTACTCTTTACTTAACTTGAAACTTGAGCCTTAAAACGAAGTTAAAACGTTTAATAAAGGCTCTTGAAAACTTTAAGAAATTTGCTTTGACTTGCTTTTTAACTTCTAGACTAGACTCTTAACTTCTTTGACTTTGATCTTAACTTTTCTTGAATTGGATTATGGATTCAAGGTTCATGATCTCATGTTTATGGATGATTTAATGATGTTTAGATGTACCTTAGAGTGTTGGAATCGACTAGAAAACGTAGGTACATCTCTTAGAAACTAGTACGAAAAGGTGGGGAATGAATGGGGAGAACTGGCGTCCCTGGCGCTCTGAGAGGCGTGGGGACCATCCCTCAAACTTCAGAGGACTCTGGCTGGCGCGATGCGCCAGAGGCCAAAGTTCAGAGGAACTTTTGTGGCGCTCTGGCAGGCGCGACGCCCCAAGCCCTTGCCCATAACTCTCCGACTTTTCTCCTTCGTTTTTCATCTCTAAACCCTCCAATATTCCCTAGTTCTTCCCCCAAACACTTAGGGTCATTAGTTCCCTCAATATATAACCCATCTAACTCAAAAAACAACCCGGAAACATGAATCAATTCATCCCCAAGAATCAACAACTCAACCAACATGAATTCTACAATTTGTTCTTCAAGAACCTCACTTCTTCAACATGTAAACAACTCAAAACCAATGGATTTAAAAAAGTTGGTGTGTGGGTGAACTAACCCCACACCAAAATATCTCACATACCTTAATAGGGATCAGCCCCGACGAATTCCACTCGCAAGCTTGGATGATCTAGGCGAATTCTTGCTTTCTTCTCCCGTTCTTTCTTCCTTTCTCTTTTCTCCAAGACCTAAGCGTGAATTTAATTATTCTAATCTGACCAAAATAAGCTTTTACCCCAAATAAATCCCTAAAACGAATTAGGAAATTAATTAGAGAAAAGACTACTTTGCCCTTCCTTAATTCCGGATTGGGACTTTCCTCAATCCAACAACCCAACTTCCGAAAGGCATATCTCACTCATACGATGTCGAAATCATTCAATCTTGGCGGCCTTGGAAAGATCTCTCCAAGGGACTTCCAACCATATCAAGATCTTCTCCTAACTCCTCCTGAGCTAGCAGTTATGGCCGTTTGAAAATGGCCAAAAACTCACTTCCTTAACTTAGAAAATTTCCAGATTTCCTTATTCTTTCCAAAAATCAATATTTTCATATTTTAAATTCTTTATAGTCGTTTCTAGGTGCGAGATGTTACACTATTCATGGAAGAGTAACTCTCTACTAGTCCAAGACATATCATCACTCATGAATGAATACAGTTTACTCATTCAAGGTTATCAAGGAAAAGCACCTCATTATGCTAGACCAAGCTATCATGGAAATCATCCTCTCATGCAAGTCCAAGCTACTCAAGGATGGGTACTATTGCTCAATCAAAGCTATCATGAAGTGGAGTGGCCTCACCAAGTCAATATATCATGCAAGCATTATATTATGCTTGTTCAAGCTACATTGGAAGGGTACGATTGCTCAATCCAAGACTATCCATGAGTTCTACTATATCAAGCTACCATGCATGGTCTTATATTACAAAGTCAAGCTATTCATGAAGAGATATCACATCACTACTTAAAGCTATGATAGTTCATACATGCTTTGATTCATTTTAGGAGAGCAAATCATTCAACCTAGAATCATTCTATGTGAGAAAACCTTTCACATTAATGTTCATGTGTGTTCATGAGAATGTCCTTTCAATCAACACAACAACATTATTATAATCATTGACACTTTACTCTCAAAGTGTCCTTAAAGCATTTATATAGGTTTCATAAGAACATGAATACATTCATAATATATATTATGTGGATAAATGCTATCTACAATTCAACATTCATCATATAAGCTTTATTCTCAAACCCTTATTAATTATCATTCATAATACATGCCTTAATCTCAAGGAAAATTATAATCTCAAGCCTACTAGTCATAATTCATCATATGTATATATACTTGATTTTCATCTAAACGGGTTTCTTAACTAATAAAAGGCCCAAAATATGATTTTCATCTCTTAATCTCTCATTCTCTTCTCTCTCAAATCATAAGGCAAAACTCTAAGAAAGATCAAAGCATACGACTTCTATTGAAGATTGTTCTTCAATGTAAGTCCTTCTCCTATAATTTCATTCTTCCCAACTCAAATTCCCTAATAAAATTATGAACAAATAATAGCTAGCAATGTTAATTCTTAGCCATAGGATTTTTAAGAAACTAATTCAAGAATCTAAAGAAATATTTTCTTGATCGTTCTTCTTCAAGTAAAAGTATCAAGTATTCGTTAATTACAAATTCTTGTTCAAGAATTTTGTCCTTCCTGGTATGTAAGGGTATCATAGTTTTTGAATAGTTCATGCTCACACCCTACATATGTCTAAATTCATTAAAAGTGTAATCAAGGATTTTATCATTGATTTTGAGTATTCATGAGATGATTTATATTGTTGAGTCACGAGTTCTTAGTTCCTAAGTATTGAGTTATTTCTTATTGTATTGAGATCCTTGATGTTATTTGTTCATGTCTATAATGAGGCTTGAACCCTACTGTTGAGTTTAATTTTAAAATCTCTTAAAAACAAATGTTTTGTCTTTAAATTGATATATGATGAGAGAAAAATATGAGTTTTGAGAAAGAGTTTTTTAATATGAATTGAGTAAAAGAATATGGAACTAAGTATTCCCAAAGATATCACTTTTTACGTTGAGAAAAGACAAACACTGATTTCTAAATAAGTCAATCAGTTAAGAGATATTTCAGAGAAATTTCCTCTTTTAAGGGGATATTTTGAGTAGTTACCTCATATTTTGAAAGAGTATCTTTTATACATTCAAACATTAATATATATATTATCTGGGAGTAGTATTGAGCATTGATATGGGGTTGAGTTAAGAGACCTTTCATTGCTCATAAACCATGTAGCTAACATGGGTAAAGTATCATACTTTTTAGATGGCTCTTTATTGATTTCGAGCAAAGCTTTAGTAGATCAACTTAGTAGAGATGTTTTATAACCCGACAATATATAGGACAGTTCTTGCAGCGTGGCACGAGACGATGTATTATCACATTGCTCATGGATATGGTTGTCGGTTAGAGAATCTCCCAAATAGAGTTATAAGTGTATTTTTTACATCACTTAATATATTGACCTCAAAGACGAGTAAGTATTTTATAAAGTTTAAATGATTTCATTTCTTAATTTCTTTACATTTAGTTTAGTATATATTTATATTAATGCAGTCCTTTCATTCATTCATTTCACTTCGGTTATATTACATACTTATACATTCAATGTACTAATGTCATTAGACCTCCATTTTTTTATGATGCAAATTCATGTACTTAGAACTTCAGCAGGAGTTCCATTGAGATTATTTTATCTGCTCGTCAAATTTTGAGTTAGGCCTCTTTGCTTCTTGAGGAGTCCATTTTTTTTGAGTTGTTAGAGGTAGAATTTTGAGGTGTCATGGGTCTTCTATCGGCACTGATCTTTATACAGTAGAGACTTCATAGATAGTATGCTTTTGGGAGTTGTTCAGTTTCAAATATTTTATTTAAAAAATTATGTATCATTCTCAGTATATTCAGAGAGTTTTGAGATTTAGTAAACTATTGCTTTTCATTTTGTTTTATGCTTGTGTATGCTTGAGTTAGTCTTCGTGTTGTAGTACGCCGGGATTAGGGTTCGCTTGGGGACCAACAATTATTCTCCAGTGCTGACCACGTCCAGTGTGTAGACTTGGGTCGTGAAAATATTAGTACCAATAATTTAGACAAAAAAATTATACCATTTTACATATATAAATAAGAGAAGTTAATTTTAAAATATTTTAATTATCAAATAGTAACTAAAATGACAGAAAAGTCAGTCAATATTTGGTGTCAACAATATGGATTGAATAAATATAATTATAATTTAAGCACTAAATATAAGTGCAAAAGCTAATTAATATTCTTTTCAACTATTAAAAATAGTTGACTAATTGTATTTAATTTATATTTAAGCCAGTTCTTTTAGAATTAAAAATTTAATGACTGGTATAATACCAATGTCTTATAAATATTAAGACTTGTATTTTGAATCAATGTACATCATTAAAAAGATTATCACTAAGATTTGAGATATATTGAAGTTGTATAAAAGATGAATAAGGAATCAACAATTGTATTCGCTCTTCTTTGGGTGTTCATTTTTCTCGGTTAAGTTTCTTTTTCTTTTACCCTCCTCTTCTCTCTCCCTCTCCCTCTGCCTCTCCCTCCCCCTCTAGCCCTCTTGTTTATATCTTCTTTTATGGTATGCCAATAATTTTTCTTCTTCTTATAGACATATACATATTGGCATATGCCTTGTATATACATATATGTACATGAAAAAGGTTAACAATTGGTATTAGTATTACATTTGTTAAATATTTACCTATTGATCAATATTATTATCTTTTGTCTTAAATATATTTTTTCCGAATAGCAATATTTTTCATCATAGAAGAATGGGTTTGAATTTATTGAATTAGTGAAACCCAAGTAAGGGTATTTTTAAATATTTGTTAATTATTTAAGGGTATATTTAGATCTATTTAGTTTTTCACTGGGGTATGTATCTAATTATCATAGAATACAAATATATTAATTTGATAGTTTAGGGTAAATTTAAATATTTTGATTGATTATATGGCTCCACTGAGACAATTTTTATAGCAATACCTAGTAAAGTCATACAAATATAATAAAATGTTTTTTTTTTATAAACATAGTTCCTTACTAATTGTGCATTATATGTTTATTGGTTTTTTTTTATAAATTTGAAGTTTAAAAGGCAACTATGATCACAAGATCAAATAAATATTAATAAATTGACCTTCATTATAGAAATAATGGTAATAACTTGAAGAAACTAAATATGTTTGATTTCTATGTATTGTTAATGAATTTACTAGAACTAATGACATTAACGTTTATTTTTGTTCTTATATAGGTTCACAATCATGTATGGTGTTTGCAAAGTGTTTTAAAGATAAAGATTGTGATCCTGCATCTTGTGAATATAGCAAACCGGTTTGTATAGTCGGAATTTGTACATGTGCAAAGGCAATGCAGAGGAATGTTTCTTTCAAGAAAGACAATATTTATATGGGTAGATGTTCTTGTGGATGTAAACCACATTGTATCCTAGGAATTGCACATGTCCTTGTTAAAAAACAAATTAAGACATATTTGAGGTTAAGTGAATAATTTATCTTAATATAATGAAAGAATAGTTTGGCAATTCGATATTTCACTTCTTTCATCCCAATTAATACAAGGATAAATTTATTCTGGTAGTTATGAGCTCATTTGAATTTTAGAAATCCATTGATTATCTGTGTCAATTTTATTTTACTATGAATAAAATTATTTTAATGTAGAATTGTTAAAGCATCTGAATGGAAATCAAAATCTTTAAATTCCTAGATTCTCCTTTAAATTCGTGTTGCAAATGTTAATTTACTGAAAGTGTTGTGCCTTGAGTATATATCATTGGTGTGGAAACCAATTGAAATCACTATTGATCCAAGCAACCCTTGGTCTGACATACTATAAGATTGAACACTGAATAATGTAGAAGCTAATAATAATAACAATTGGTTAAATTGAAGATGTCACAACTCAAACCATCATGACTACCACCCACACTGATTCCTCTATGGGCGAACCAATGCATAACATTCTAACTCATTAACATCTAAAAATACTAGCAAAAATATAAAGGCAGAACAAAAATAATTCTAAGTGTTGCTAAATACAACGTCTCCTAAATGCATTTTGATCATAACTTGAACTCAAAAAGGTGGAGGACTGCCCGAGCTCCACCCTTGGCGTGTTGCCATCTCTCCACCTCTACCTATTCCTTTGAACGCTGGTTCTACTATTGGAATTGTACTCTCTCTGTTACGCCTAGTATAAAAACCAAGTTGCATAAAAGCACAAGTCATTATAATCAAACATTCGCATAACACAACCCCTTAGAAATAAAAGTCATGGTACTAAAACATCTATTCCTAGTTTAGAGTATGGGGATACAACCTCAAAACCAAGTAACTTAATAAGTCTAAGCCTGAAAAATTGGCTAGGAGGCAGGATGAATTCATGGTAGCCTGGATGAGGTTTGCTCACTTTTTGATTTAGATAGACTAGGATCACAATTGAGGTCATGAAGCAACTACCTAAATATTCCGTGTACTAAAAAAAGAAAATATAGTATTCGTACAACACCAAATATACTAGTAGGATCATCGAATAGTTCAAGTTATACGAAATATTTAGTAAGATAGATAACATACAATCAAAAAATATTTGACATAGCCCGGACATCTTGTAACGCCCCAAAATACTAGACCAACTTTCTCATGTCGATACACCATTGCTTAATTACTACAATATGTTTTATTCTCATTTTGGGAACTTGAAATTTTGTGATATTTGCAATCTTGCTTAACATAATGGTGATCGTAATTTAAGGGATTGTATTGGGGTATTTACGTAATATCCTAATTAGAATTATGTATAACTTGAAAGGGAGGTGAGGGTTATACATATATGTATATATGTATGCATTTTGGGCAGCCAACCTTTTTTTGGGCAGCAACCTTTTGGAGGAAGCTGTACATGTAACTAGCCTCACTTTTGAAACTATATTTTGACACCTCTTCCAGTAAAATTCGTCTCACCTGAAGTCTAAGAACCTTAGAACATTATCTAACCATTTTTTCTTCAAAATCACAATAGAAAAATTTGGTCCTTTCTGTTGGAATTGGAGACACACCCTTCTTGTTGGTAAGTGACGAAATCTGTTTCTGAGCTGGGTAGTGTTTGGTAGTTTATACATATCTCTTTGTATGGAATTAGTTTACAGTGAATAAATCTGATTTGGAAATATAATTCGTAGACCTACAACTCTTATGTTTATGTAAAACTCTAATTTAGCTGTTATAGATTCGAAATATGGGATGCAACATAGGGCAGGTTCTGTCCAGATTTCGGAATTTGAAATCCTGTATGATCAACTGTTAGTGTTTTGATTATATCTTTTTGCACAAAATATATTTTGCGGTGATTCTTGTTGTTTTTCAACCCTAAGAGATGTATCTACATCTTTCATGAAGGTTATAAAGTCTAGTTTTTCCGTTTTCCTTTCAAAACTAAGTTGCGACATGAGGTACTAGGCTGGCCAGAATCACTGTTTTGGGAGCATAGTCGTATTTGTACAGGCTAAACTTACTTGTGATGATAATCCTGTTTTACTTCGACATTATTGAGCTGCTAGGAATTAAAGAAGTTATTTAATTGTATTTTTAAGGTTGTATATACTCGTGAACACGTTGAGGACTTTGAAACGTTGGTTGGTCTACGGTCTGAACTCGCGAAGTTGTGTTGGACTGCTTCTTTGCTAAAGCACTGAGGTTTGTGTATAAACTTGTACTTGCACTCTGTTAACTGCTGGTATATCTGAAAGTTGATGTTGGTAACTTGGTTACCTCTTATAACTTTGCATTGTCGTGTTGGTATTCTTTAAGACATTAAAGATGCTTGTGTAAGTCGCCCACTTGTACGGATTGTTTGATCACTTGACACTCTTGTTGGGACCCTGTCCTTCTTGTGGCTGTGACTCTATCACTATTGGCATGCCTCTTGATTCGGATCATTTGCCATCTTGACTTTGGATTTTTAGTCCGTCTTAAGAATGGAAGTTGTCCATTTTAAGTACGAACTAGAAAGCCATTTTTAATATGGTTCTTGGTTCTCTTGATTATTGGGCGTTGATCCTTCTTGATATAGGGCGTCGACCATTCTTGATATCTGCTTGTGCTTGGTGTGACGACATGATGTATATATTGGGCAAGCCTTGTTGTTGAATCTCTTGGAAAATGGTGCTATGAGCGTTCTTGACATTTGGATCTTTAAATATCGAACTTGATACTATTTATATATTGTTTACTTGATTTACTTATTATGTTCAATTATGCTACCCATGACTTGAGAAAGGTAACTTGGTGAATCTGAAGGCTCCGAACCTATAGTTTTTGCATCACTAAGCTATATGCTTAGCGATAGTTGTTTCTATCGTAGGGAATGTTCGAGAGGATGCCTGAGGCTGGCCATTGGAGATGGAGATTTTGAGAGCCTTAAGGAAGATCACATTTGCATATAGGCATCTATATTTTGTATAAACCTTGGGACTTGTACATGATCTATGTGTTGTATATTTACATGAAATTTTGAGAACTAATTTGATCATGTCACCATGGATTGTAATATAAGTATGTCTATATGTTTTGTTCTTTTGGGGTGTGTAAACCCAAGTCTTGTAATATACGAAATTTACTATTAGTTTTGAATGTTTGTGTGAAGCATGAACCAGCTGATTTCGGTACTCGGAAGTTGGTCATATTCTTGTTATCTCATCGTTAAGTGTGAGGATAATATATGCATGAAAAGCTCGTCAGTTATTTCCTTAAATTATTCTGGGAGGGTCTTTCCATCATAAGTTAAATTTTGCGCCATGTCAATTTTAACATCAAATAAATGTGAAAATGGGCAAGATGTATATCATTAACTAAATTATTCGTTATGAACCTAATCCCTCTACTAGATTAAAATCAATATGCCCTTCATTAATCTCTTTTAAATGTCGCAAGTATTAAATTAGGTTTCTCGTTAAGTGGTAGTATTCCTCTTAAAGGGTCGCTACACATCTAGTCCTCACCAAGAGTTAATATGCACAAAAAAATCATGAAAAACACAAAATAACATGTCAAACTTGTTCTCTGATAGAGCTAACAAATAAATTGTTAGTGTACTGGTGTGGTACATGAACTAACCGTATATGGATCTCCCCTTACTAGGCATGACACCTGAGCAAACCATTAGTAAATACAAGGCTTGGTATCCTATAAAACCATGGGGATATCTGTACTAGGTGTGGTACCCTATCTAACCATTAAAAAACACATTAGAGTCACAACCATAATGAATAACTATTATACTTGTAAACCCAAAGTAAACACATTAATAGCATGAGATTGACAACATCTAAAATTTCAAATCACACTTTTTCGTCTTTTTGATAATCATATATCATTTATGTTATACTACTGAAGCAGTTGACAAGAACATAAAGCATTAATGCGAAAACAAACAACCATCATCTTCCTCGAATCAATCTTTGGAAGCTCTACTGAACCAGCGCCTTCCCCATGATATAAATTCTAGATTGTTCTTGGTCTAATATAATAATTAAATATACAATAAATATAATGATATCCTAAAACTACCTAGCTTAAAATCAAATCCTAACTCCAGTCCATTCCCATGATCATCCCTACCCAAATAAGGGTTTTCCACCATTAGTTCAAGTCAAAGTCTCCCCTTAGGTCAGCCAAGAAGGATACTAAGGCCTAAGAATCAATACAAATATAGGGAGTAGTTAAAATACCTTAATCTATGAAATTAGTTGAAATTCGCCCTAGGTCTCCCTTCTTCATCCAAAAATATGTTTACAAAATTATGGGCGAGTTAGGGGAAGTTTCATCATATGCTCATCTTTAACTCCCCTATAGAAACCAAACACACTATACTGAGACCGCCCACTATAGCGTGACTTAATTTCCTCTTTATAATGGCATGACAACCTTTTGGATTTCTCCCCCAAAAGTTTCCATTTAGCATCACACCTTCGAACCTTAATGTTCTAAACTAACCTTTTCCCGCCAAGTTTTATATCAGGAGTTGTACTTACCCAAATTTTATTCCAAAAAAGTGTTATGGTTTCCTGAATGTCTTAGCTATTAGAAAAATCAACCAAAACTTAAAAATGTTACTCAGTCATTTTCGTATTGCTCTAGACCTCACTTCTCTCATATTCAATTTAAGACTAGCCTAGCCTGAAATTTTAATTCACAATTCCAATGGTTTTCTTACCCTTTTTTTCACTAATAATTTACTTATAATGACCAGAAGGTTCTTTAAAATTTGGGTGTGATTGATGATTTTTTTTCTTCCCTTCCCACCTCTTTTATGGATTTGTATTCCTTCATTATATAGGCAAAACCCCTAACTCATTCTTAAAAACAATATTCGAATATCAAAACTCAACAATACACATTAAGACATACTATACAAACAACTTCAACATTAAAATATTAAAGCTTTACACACACTCTTCCTTATGCTCAAAAACATTAGAACTCACTCAAACACTTGAGTACTTTTGATACGTTTGAACATCAATACCCATAGCACTTTTGGTCTACCTCTCTCTGTTGTTGGCATCCTTCAATCTAAATATCCTCCTTGACACAAACACTACTCATAATCCTTGAGATTATCTTGAACTTGTCATGGCAAGAAGTGGGTGTTGATTCTAAGAACATGAATTATTATTATCTATTGCTATTGGACTTTTTGGATCACTTATTATTAATCCACACCAAACAAGTTTGTTCTCTTAAACAATCACTTTAATAATATATTCCGTAATTTTGTGTAGTTTCCCTCAAAGCTATTTCATGGGTCAGTTCACGCTCGTGGGTGATGGGCCGTAGGTCACGCCCTTAAAATCAAGTCTCTGACCCCCAACCCACGCTTCACCAGCACCGACCGTGGGTCCAACCACGGTCCCTCAATGAGGGGTGTGGATGGGGCCTGGAAACTGATTTTTGGCGGTTAAGTCTAGGGGCACTTTGTGGTTTTCTGGTTATAATTAATATTAAGTGATGTCGTTTTAGCCTAAACTAGATCACCCATATAAGGATTTTATATCACTAAATTAATTCATTCACCTCATTATTTCTAAAACCCAAAACTATTCCCAAAACTTCATCCTCTCCAAATATTCTCTCTCTAGAACTTCAAGGAAGAAGAAGAAGGAAGTTGGAGCTAGGTTTCAAGGAACAGGGTCTTCTACACAAATTCATAGGTTTTTATTTCTAAGGTTTGGTAGCTCTTCATCCATGGAGCTTCTTAAAAATTCCCATTTTCAAAGATCGAAATCCCCAAAAGTTAGGGTTTGATTCGAAAGTCACGGGTTCCTATCAAAAACTAATCTAATGCTTTAATTATGTTAAATTATGTATGAATTGATGATTTCCCAATGTTTTTACGATGAATTCCCTAAGAACCCATGAAATCCCAATATTTCTCAAAGTTGATGATATGATGTGGGTCTTTTTTTTATGAAAGGTGAATTGTATGAATTAATGTATGAGGTGATGGATGCACATGAAATTATGATTAAATCCTTGTCTAATGCTTGAATTCTAGATGTGATGATTGAAATTAGAGTTTAACCTCATGGAGGTCAAGTATGAGATTATGCTTGTTCTATGAAGTTTATGTAAATGTTTTAATGATGTTTTGAGAGTGAAGGTGTTATTCATTATGATTAGGTTGTTGTTGTGGGCTGATTAAAAGGTGATTCTCATGAACTCATTATGAACATAATGTGAAAGGTGTTCTCACATAATGAAGATTATAAGGTTGAAAGGCTTTTCTCACCTAATTGAATCTAAGAGTAAAAGTGATCATGGATGGTGATATTTGCTCAGGCATGGTCTAAAGAGCAATTCTAATAAATTAACTTGGATTGATTGTCAAGGACATCTTTCCATGAGACTTGAGTTAAAGTAAGGATTTAATAACTATTTTGTGGGATTTAGGCCTAGCACCGAGTGGATATTGAAATGAGATGGAGGCTCACACATAGTTGAGTTCGAGCTTCCGAAATGGGAACTCTCAGCTAGTAGAGTTTGGGTTTCTGAAAGCATGTGTCATGAGATGGAATCCTTCACCAAGTAGAGTTCGGGTTTCTAGTAGCAATCTCCATATCCCATAACTACGTGCCCCGTAGGATTTTTAGCTAGTTGATCCAACTAATCTAACAAACCTGTTCTACCTTAGGCAAATAGACCAACCTTTTACGGTGTGGGGAACACCGGGAGGGATAATGTGAAAGATCACATGGTCTTATGTCAGTTAGGGCTATATCCCAACTACAACAAGATTGATAATGAACTAAGACATGCTTGAGAAATCATCTCATAGAGTTCAAAATAACAAATGAGCTAAGACATGCTTGAAGAAGCATCTCCAAGTGTTCAAGATAATAATGAACTAAGATGTTCTTAAAGTAGTATCTTTAAGTGTTCAATGAAAGGAGGAACTAAAATGTGCTTGAGAAGTACCTCATAGTTTTCAACAGTTTTAGAAGGTGATGAACATGAATGATGGCCTAAAGTGGTTACTTAGCATGGGTGAGATTTATGGAGTCTTATTCATGCCTTCCAAAAGTATGCTTTTAGGTTATTCATGAATTGTTCCGCTTGTGTTATGATGAGTTTTGTATAGGAGTTCAAAGGTCTTAAAGATGATGCTAGCTTGCATTGTATATGATGATTATGACTTATGCCTTCCAACTATCTCTATGATCATGTTTAAACTTGTCATATATCATGATTTATAATGAAATGCCCCTTTTAGCATGTTTTAAATTTTTTTATGCATGCCTATCATACTTGGTGCATTTTTGTACTAACGCCTCCTTTTCCTACATTTTCCCCAAGTGTAGGGTTCGGTTATCGAGGTGGTCATTCTAGTGGCCAAAGCTTGGACTTGTGTATCTTCCTAGCTTGTTGGTGAGTCCTCATGGTTCGAAGATGGAATTTTCATATGTTGTAGTTTCTTCATGTACTTCACCTTTTTGGATATTTTGTATGGGCTAGGCTCTATTTCATTAAAGTATTGTAATAGATGACTATATTAAGACAAGTCTAGACTTCAACTTTCTTTTATGAAATATTTTTAAGACATGAGATATGCTTTAATCTTTATTGTTATATTCTTATGTTATGATATGTTAAGTTGCTTGTATGGAGTCCTTCAGGGTTCTATACGTCATTTTACATCTAGGGGTTACCCCTGGGTCGTGACAGACATTCCTTTACACCAATATTCTCCAATGGTATAATAGATATCGGATCACCAACACATTTCTTCAACAAAGAGACATGGAAAGTAGGACGCACAGTTGCTAACTCATTAGACAAGTCATGTTTATAAGCAACTTAACCAATACCCCTTAAATTCATATATTAGCCCACACAACATGGATTAAGCTTCATTTTCCCCTCAAAGTTCATTATATCCTTCATGGGTTAAATCATCAAGTAGACCAAATCATCTACATGAAAGTCAAGGTCTCTCCTTCTAACTTATGCATTGGATTTTTCACAACTTTGAGTCATTTTCAACATTTCTCTAATAAGTTTGACTTTCTCCATTTCCTCATTTACCGATTCCGGACAGTAGCACCTCATATTCGGAAAGGGTGGAATTTGCAGATTTTGAAGGACCCGGTGCCAATACCGATGGAGCCTTCTACAGCCCATGGACGGACTCACGATCTGTAGGTCAGCTCTGTGGTTGTCCAGCCTTAGATCCCAAAAATGTCAAGTTTCAGTATGTTTTCAATGGTTCACTAGGACGGTCCATTATCCAATCCACGAGTTGTAGATAGGGTTTGTAGGTGAGTCCTAGACATAGAGAAATTCTAGGTTAAAAATTTAGATCTACGGCCGGGACCCACGACCCGTCGTTCGGACCATAACGTGTGGGTGGGTCCCATTGTTTAAAGTCCAAAGTTCAGGGTCTCTGAACCCCATCAACGGCCGATGAGGATGGTCTGTTGGATGATCCACAAATTGTATGTCCCCATCGTCGATGGTGTTGGTAGTTATTTTCTTCGAGGCTTTGGGTTCTTTTCCTAATTACGCTAGCCTAATACTATGTCATTTTATCCTTCACCTGAATCTCTATATAAGTGTTTTAGCCCCCAAATTTCCTCAATTGAAATCGTTCTCTTAAATTCGTAAAAGAGGAACAAGTCTTCCTCCCAAATATTTCTGTCTTAAGAAGTTGAAGTCAAGTCTCCAATTCTACCATTGCCGTCAAGCTTTTGGCATCAAGGTATGATAGTTTTCATCCATGGAGCCCTTCCCTCCATGGAGTTCCCAAATTCTCAATTTTTTAAAGTTAGAATTCCCTATTTGAGTTAGGGTTTTCTTCCATGTCATGAGTTCTTTTAAAGGTTTATTTACTTAATTGATATATGACATTTTATGAATGAATTGATATAATTTCATGATTTTAAGATGAAGTCCCATGAACCCATGTATATCCCATGACTTCTAGATATTGATGATTGAAGTTGGTTTTGAACTATCAAGGTCAATTATGGAATTATGCATGGTCTAATTGAATTGATGAGATCTGATGTAGATTGCTTTGAGAGTAAAAGCATATGTGTTTTTGTGGTTAATTGTTTTGAAAGGATTGCTCAATAACTACCTCATGCATGAATGTGAAAGGTTTATTTAACATAAGTGATTCTAAGGTTGAAAGGTTTTCTAACCTGATATGAATTAATGATAAGGAGATATTATAATGAAACCTAGCTTGCATTGGTTACTTGATTGTACCATTCCATGGATGACATATGACTTAACTGTTCTTTGCAAGATAATGTGCCCTTCCCGGGATTATAAAGACAAGTTAGAAAATGACTATTCCGTGGGATTTACACTTAGCACCGAGAGGATATTGAGATGGGAGCTCTCCCGTTAGTAGAGGCCGTGTTTTTAGTAGGAATCTCTTTATCCATACCTATGTGACCCCATAAGAGGATTGTCTTAGATACACATTAGCTAGTGGATCTAGTGTCACGACCCAAGCCTAGGGCCTAGACGTGACCGGCGAATGGGGAACCCGAAGGAATCCCAAACAAGCCTCATAGCGTATCATTACACATCCTTGGTCGCGGAAGCAATTAAATGACCATGAGCAATAAGCATAACCAAGGGGGAAATCGGGACT
>JAJONZ010025075.1:0-15711 GCA_029582445.1 Solanum paucissectum | reverse complement strand
TTCTACATATCTTTAGTCTAATACTACAAAATTCAAAAATATTCTGTAATTCTTAAAGCTTTGTGTATCGAGTCAAAAAAAGACAAGAGAGTATCATCATTTCTGCTCCTTCATTTTTTTCTAATTTATTTTCGTGAAATCAACATGAATCTGTTCGACTCCATGCATGTGAATTCTCAAGAAACTAATTAAACCCAAAAATGGGTATTTTCATGTAGGTCAAAACATATGGTTTAAATCTTGGTTTGTGGAATATTGATATTAGAAATATTGTACTGGAAAATAAAGAGGGTATTTTTATTTTTATGATGTTTGTTGTGCTTGTGAATACTATGGTTTTGGTGTTTTATTAGAACGTTGGATTCCTTTCAACGTGATTTACTTTTGCATTCTGGCTGAGTTGGATATAGTACATTAGTAACATGCATCTATGAGCTACTTTCTTTTTTATTAGCTAACAGAAATTATTATAGGATTTAAGTTATATCATACATATATGTAGTGCATTTTAAAGATTGCTATTACTTAAGTTAATCTGTTAAAACTATAGGCGATTACGGATTATCTCTTTTGGTATAATTATTCATATGAGTAAATGCCATTTTTTTTGGGTAACTCATGAATCCTTTATTTATTTTTTTGAATAAATTGAAAATTTTATGAGAAAACGTTAGATAACAGTTTAATGTTTGTCTTATAAGGTTGAAAACTATGAGTCTAACATAAGATTCAACTCTAATATTGTTAGAAAGAGTAGTTTCCAAAGGCTAGATATATATTTACCATAACTTATGAAAATAAGGACATAATCTAAATAACGAAGGAAAAGTAATAATTAAGTAAATGAACTTTTAATCTGTTATATAGTTAATAGTATCATATGATAAATTATTTATAATTATCTTATAAGTAATTAATATATATATATATATATAATATATATATATATACGAGTTAATGAGCAGCGCTCGCACAAAGTCGCCTAATATTGTACTCCCTCTGTCCCAATTTATGTGGCACTTTATGTTTTTTGAGAGTCAAACAATTTAAGTTTGACCGGGAATTTGCGCATGGAATCTTTAATTTTTTTGAAATGAAATTTATATATTTGTAAATTACGTAAAAAGTACTATAGTCACAATAATTGATAATTTAAAATGTTTAAAAGATCTATGAAAAATTTACGGCTAAAAATAAATTTATTTAAATCTCGAAATCTAAAAAATGCCACATAAATGAGACGGGAGATAGTAATAAAATAAACTATGGTGCTATACCCAAAACACGAATTAGCAATAAACAACAAGTAAGCAATAAACAATAAACAATTACGTCTTGGCCACCACTAGATTTAGAATGCAGACCAAACACATAAAATATATTTATTTCACTATTTTGACCAGATCTTGCTTTAATTATAATTTATTATCTCCCATCAGATGCACTTAACAGGCTAATTTTAAATTCCACAGACATGTTCAGCCCGTCTTCTTCAGCTATACGTTGACAGATATTATAAGAAAGTATAAGAATTAGCTACAAAATTTATCGTGAATTTTCAACTAATTCGTCGTTTAAAAGTTTTGAAATAATTTTTTGTTAATCCGTAGTTAAATGGGATTTGTATAGAATTTTTGTTATGTATCGATGAATTTTTGTCCGTGCCTAATTCTTTATTTTCAAATATCAAGAGCGCATTGGATTATTATTCATCTGAGTGACATTAATTAATATTGATTAAAAGGGAAAAGGACATAGAGATGATTATAATAATAACATTAGTATATTGTTTGATGGGTTGGCTCTTCATCTATCTATTCTGAATGTGTATTATTGGCTGTTGCCCGATTTAATTACTTAACTCCTGTTTGATGGAATTTTGTTCAACTCTGTGGCATTCAGGTTATTAATTTTGTGAGATATATGTTATCTTTTATCAGTACAATTATCGAATAATTCTATCAATCAGAGGTTGGACAAATAGAAAAAAATCACTTGTATAGTTTGCCTTCGTTAAGATTTGAATGTACCATTAGGTTACAGTTACACCCTTATGTATGGTTGTGTTTAATGCAATTACACTACATAAAAATGTTATTTAGTGACAATTAATTAACGGCAATAACTCAATTGCTGCTAAATATGTATTTTTAGCAGCAATTAACACTCTTTGTATATGTCCCTAAAGCCTTTAGCTACATTGAATCTAATGGCACTTAACTAATACCGATAAAGACTTTAGCACTCTTTATTAATGTGTCTATTTATTACCGCTAAAAGTTATTTTTGTTGTAGTGTTAGTACATTAATTCTCATGATAAGAGTTAAAAATTTGAAATTGGTATCTACAATAATTAGTACTTTTAAAAAAAAATATTAATAATATCAGGTCACTTAAGAGTTAAGTATAGCCTATATACATATTCATTTCACAATATGAAATTAATAATCTAAAAAATAAAGTATATATTAAGATGGTATCTTATTCTATTGTGTTACAACTTACATATATATAAGTTAAAATTGTTGTAGAGTGGTTAGTTTTGGGTTTTAAAAGGTGTGAATGAATTTTGATTTTTATGAAGAGTTATAACTTTTATAAAGAGTTGTGACTTTTATGAAAAGTTATGACTTTTTTAAGAGTTGTGACTTTTATGAAAAATTGTACTTTTATGAAAAATTACGACTTTTCTGAAGGGTTGTGACATTTCTGATGAAGCATAATAAGCATCCGTTCACACTATCCTTTGTTGTCTATAAATAGAAGGATTTCCTCCCATTTTTCAACAACAAAACAACCAATTTTTAGACTTCTTCTACTACTAAATCTAGTATTCTATGTGTACGTACTTTACTGTCATTGAGTGGTTCGCTGACACCGTAGTTTTAGGTATCAATACAC
Organism: Solanum paucissectum; assembly: GCA_029582445.1. Classification (NCBI taxonomy): domain Eukaryota; kingdom Viridiplantae; phylum Streptophyta; class Magnoliopsida; order Solanales; family Solanaceae; genus Solanum; species Solanum paucissectum. Next base: position 12,809 of record JAJONZ010025075.1, on the reverse strand, counting down.
CGGTGAGTAAGATCGTCCTATCCTGGGAGGATATATTCCATTAACCTCGGGTACTTGAGGGGAATAATTTCCTTGAGGACATACTGTGTATTTAGTGGCTCGAAACTCTTCTTTAATTTGAGATTTCTAATCTGTTTCAAATCCTCTATTTTCTTTACTAGTTTTAAGTTTCTGCTTTTGCATATACTGTTTAAACGTTGTTATTTCTTATCAAGTTCTTCAAAACTATTATTCTAAATATCTTAGAAATACAGGATCAACAAGTTTGGCAATGCAGTGGTCATTTTCTAACAAGGCTTATCCTCAATACCACCTATCTTTCAAGGGCCAAGAGAATAATAATATTAATAAGTCTAAGATTGGTTTCGAATCTCTTGCATCAGCTGGATTAGTGACGATAACCACAACTACTGAACTTGTTGATACAATTCATCGACCATATAGTACTCAAATTGGTGCACATCATGTTCCAACACGCAATGGTGTTGTGGGCACCACTGAATTGAGGTACGTTACTAAATTTGATTTAAGAAAGTATCAATTGTATCATTTTATATGACACACATAATAATGACATATTTTTTTATAACCGTAATTAAAAAATGTCTGTACTGTAGGGGTGCACCTAGAACTTCACCTGGACCTGCTCAATTGACCATGTTTTACGCTGGTTCTATCTGTGTTTACGACAATATTTCACCAGAGAAGGTATATCCTATAGACACAAATCGTTAATTTTTTTGTTAGTGTTTGATTTTAATCAGAAATTAATTATTCTTCGATCGATATTTTAATTTCAGGCTCAAGCTATTATGCTGCTTGCTGGAAATGCACCAATTAGTACAACAATTCGAAATTTTCCTTCTCTTGATCATAATAATAATAATAATAATACGAATGAAACAACAATTATCAGATCAATCGGAGTCCTAAAATCACCTTCTAACACAACAGAAGTATCCAAAATCGAATCTCGTCACTTATCAGGTACGTACGTACGTACCTACATTTTTAATTTGGGCGTGGTTTATGAGGTAAACGATTTTTTGGGGCACAATAATGATATCCTTTTTGTTTGTTTTGTATAGCTGTTCCTCAGGCTCGCAAGGCATCCTTGGCTAGGTTCTTGGAGAGACGCAAGGAAAGGTTAGAGTTTTTAAGTTTTATGTACTGATGTGTCAACAATATTTAAAACTATAGTGATAACATCAAAAAGTGCTAATAGTACTATTTTAATCGTTGTGATATCTGACAAAAACACAATTTCAGGGTAGTGAGTGCATCACCATATGGAAATGGCAAGCAAAGTTCACAACATATGATGAACTTTACAATAAACTCATCAGGCTCCAGCTCTCCACTTACTGCTACAAATAGTGTCTCAAATATTGAAGACCATGCATGACATTGTAGTAATATTACATTGTAATTTTCTTTTATTTTACCTCCATATATGCTTTATTAATAATTATCTCTTAGATATGACATTGATTATTAATTATTATAGATGTTTTTGTCCTTAATTGTGATAGGTAGGGAGCCAATTTCATCCGAAAATACTATATAGGTGTTTAATTTGTAGTTTTTTTTCTAGTGTAATTAAGAGAAGTTCTTTTTTTCTCTTTCAAAGTTATGTTAATTATATTGTTCTTTATATTTTTTCATAGGAGCATGTTTGTGTAAGATAACTCAATTCTAATATCACCGCAAGTTAAAAGAACTATATATTTTTATCAGATTATCAATTATTTATGTTTATCAAAATTTATTTGTAATTGTTTTATTTAAAAAGATAAAACGATGAGTTTTAAAGAGTCGCCACTTAATTTTTAAGAAAAATCAAGAAAACTATTTTTTCCAATAGATTAAAAAACAGAAAATCTAATGAAAAATAATTAAGGGATTCGGGATTCATATTAGCATTTCGGGAAGGGTTTGAAAGCATCCGAAATACTCGCTAATACGCAGTTATTCAACAATTAATTATTTTGCTAAAATATTCTAACTTAACTTGATTTGCAAAATTGAACTATTTTAGTTAAGACCATTTTAAAAAGAAAAAGGAGGGAAATACGAGAATACTATCTAAGTGAGATAATTTACAACATTTATTCTTTAAGTTTTGTTAAATGATGACTGATTAAGTTGTTAAATCAAAATAGGCGTCTTTCGGGGATTTGAATTTTTTGACCTTAAGAGTAGCGGCAAATATTAACAAGCACACAAACACAATAAAATAGAGAGGGAAAGAGACTCGGGCCCAAATCTGGTCTTTATGTCCGCCTGGGCCAGTATTTGGGCCCATTTTCATTTTGGGCCTTTGGCCCAATTTTTCACCTGTCCTAGAAACTAACAAGATAATAAGTAAAATGACAAGGGTTTAGGCCCAAAATACAACTCTTTGAAATTAAGAGTGGGCCTTTGGCCCAATATTTTCAAATTCCGATCTTTTGCTTCTTTCAACTCCGGGACCCATTCATCAATTTTATAGCTGACTGACCCGATAAGAAGGAATTTGAGCCTTTACGGCTCTCCCGAAATGCAAGAAGAAGATAGGAGTTCATAGTGAACTCGGACAGATTTCACATACAAAAGAAAACAAAATCATATTAGCATAGGATAAAATATTCTAACACGATTTTATTCTAAAAATAAAAATAAAATAAACAACAATAAGATGTTTGATAATTCAGCACAACATATCATTTATGGATAAAAATTATATGGACTAAACTAACAACCCAAATGACATTGACAATTACTCCTTGTTAACTACAATGAGAAGAAAGGGACAACGTTGTTTTATTGCACATTCACGAATGTCACTGACTCCTTTGAAAGAGCAAAATTATATCACATGTGTCATTCAAACAAAGAGATCCAAAGCTTAAGTGTAAACTAGAAACTGTAGGTACAAATGATATGCAAATTATAAGCAGATTCTATTTTTTAGCCTAAGTCAATTCCCAATTTTCATGTACATCCTCAAATTGACATGTAATTAAGTGAACTATTAAGAATGTAGACACAATATGAACAAACAGAGCTGCAGGGAAATATCAGTGGAATTAACAAATCGTCATGTCACATAATGAAAGATCAACACCAAAAGAGATCATGTTCCAAATGACCTTAAGGACTAAATTCCAACATAACTAAAATTTGGAAGAAAAAAACCAAAACAAGAAATTTGAATTTTTATACTGACTCAACCTACGAATGTAAACATTTTCGACTGGAAATCGAATGGCTTGAACACAAAACTTGATTTAAACAAGTCATATTAGGCAGCAAGACAACAAAGATATTCAAGAAATAGATAAACTAAGCGATTAGAACAAGCATGTGACTACACCGTAGTTATATTAACCATGTCAGTTGACTTGAGGATTTAAACTTACATGAGTAACAATATTTGACAACAATCAAGTCAAACAAACAACCAAAACCGTGGAAACGAAGTAAATAAACGCCAAAATCAAAAGGAAACTAGATTTCTCAACTCAAAGAGTTCTTTAGCTTATATCTACACAAAAGATGCGTTTTATATCTCAAACTAAAACATATCAACATCAAGCAATTTGAGTAACCTTAGACATCAAGAGTAGACCAAACAGAAGGTACAAATGCATTCCAAAAAAGGAAGAAAAGGAACCAACAGAAAGAAACTCTCATTTACTAACAGAAACAAACTAAAACGAGTTATAATTAAAAGGGATTTTACCTTTTTTGGGGCAGCGAACGGAGACAGCAACGAGCTAGAATGACGACCTTCACCACTATGCAAACTTGATCACAAACAGCAGACAAGGAATATGGACAGAAATTCGAGCAGCTATCTCGAGTTCAAATAAACTTTTGAGAAAGCAATGAACAGCACACAAAAAAAGAAAAGAAACGAAACTAAGGTCTTAGACGAGTTAACTTCTCTATTCGGAGTGTATTTGGATCATATTCAAACTACTTTTGCTTAAGCTATTCTCTATATTTTTTATTCAAAAATCCCACCCCCACAATAAAGAAGAATAGGGGTTTAAATAGAGGAGATTTTCGGGTTGATAGGGGGAAAACGAGTGAAGATTTTTGGATTCAAAATTTGAATTCTTATCCTCGGATAAGAATATTCCCAATCGATTCCACCAAATCCACAACAAATTACAACGGACAATTGATGAAAGGCGTCCGATTTCGATGTTAGGACGAACGGTGCATTGAGATTTTGACACCTTGCACTGCTCTTCGTACAAATTCGTACTGGCAGGCAGTAAAAGGAAGAAGACGCGTGAGAGCTGTTGCTTTCCGTCTATCTTCACGTTGGAATTGGACGCCGTGTCCTTTTTGCTTTGGTGTTGCCGTTTCTGGATTTCTTGAACGCTTGGAGAATCAGAAGATGGTCTGGGTCTTTCAGAGAAATGAAATGGAGCAAGAATTGGGTTGAAGGAAGAGTAAATTGGGTCGGTTGGGTATTGAAAAAGAATTGGAATTGAGGAATTAATGTTGGTTCATCTGGTGGGCTGCGTGGATTTACAAGTAGGGCCCAAAAGAATGGTTTCTTCTGGTGGATTAAAAACATAGTGAGGAAATAACTACAATTGCAAATACAAAGAATTAAAATTATTACCAATTGAGGTTAAAAACTTAGCCGATTTTGAAATTAATCGGTGAATTCGACAAAAATCTAAATAAGACGAATTAATATAAATAAATTAATGAGCTTCTTAATCCTAACGAAATAAAATAATTAATTTAATTACAAAATAATTACTTTTAAATTACAAACTAATTAACTCGTAATTATAACTATAATTTAAACTAATGAAATAAATAAAATACTTAACTAAAATGTAAAATCTTTTGAAATGATTTTCAAATATTGATAAAATATGCTAAATTACATACGTAATTAATTATATAAAACATATTTATTATTAAAAATTTATAAAAGGGACATTTAAAATAACTTTAAAACTTTGTGAATTTTATAAAATAAATTATTTCATATCGTTCGAAATTGAAAAAGCTCAATGATTAATCTATATCATGGAGGTCCAAAATTAGGTGTCAACAGTAATTACCTAACAAGTGATCTGGTTATTAATCATCTTCTATAATACTTAAGTTCATTTTCTTTCTATAGTTTTTTTTTTTTTAAGTCAAGATGTAGGAATTAGGATTTTCTTTCTATAAGTTATTATTTGTTCAAGAGGATCTTCTTGAATTTTATTTCAATGTTATGATTAGTTACACTATCTTAGTTATGACTTATGAGACATGGCATTGCAATCGGAGTAGTATATATCATTTTTTTGTTAAGATGAAAATAATATTCCCTTATTTTTTAACAAATCAAGCACTCACCAGAGGTGAATGCTTTTCTATTTTTTTCATATAAAAGTTTGAATAAATTTCTCAAACGATCACTCAAGTTATAAAATAATAATAAAGTATTAAAATTGTTTTGTTTTAAAAAAAAGTCATTCAACGTATGACATATCTTAAAAAATCACGATTGGTGGATTGTGAACTAAGATTCTCCAGAATGTGGAAATTCTTATTGGCATTTTAAATTCTAATTTTTGATATGGTTGATGTCACTGTAGTAAGATATTTCCAGGTAAACTGCCATCAATAAAATAGTTTGACTTGGACGGCAAAGACTAATATATAAATACAAAAAGTCATGTTGATCTATAGTTTTTTGTCGATATATTTGTGGAGTTAATTGTGCTCGTCTTTTTTTCCCTTTGATCACTCCGAAAAATGCGTTTCTGTCAATGGTATCTCCTTTTTTTTTTTTTTCTCATACTCAGAATATTACTTTGTACTCTGAGCAGAGGTGAATTCAAAATATTAATTATATGACTATTAAATTATTACGTAATTAATGGATTCACAATATAAATATTGGATTCATTCAAAAGTTACTGAATTTCTGCAATGTAACCAGGGGCGGATCTATGAAGGGGTGTGGGGGTGCCACGCCACCCCCGAACTTCGACGGAAACTTTATATATACATAGGTATATATATATAATATTTATATAAATATAAAGTGTGCCACCCAGAGAACAAATTACAAAACTGACTTGTGGTGTCACAGTAGGAGGGCAACTTTAGAAGGCTGATGTTGCGGGTTCGAATCCCATTTGTACCTATTTTTTTGAGAAATTTGTTGCAGACGTTTTTTAAGGAAAAAAAAGGGCTCCAAGCACGTTTTTTTAAGGAAAAACAGCTGGCACATTATTTTATTTTATTTTTATAATTGTTATTGATTTAAATTAAATTAATTACATTATTACTCCTTTGACTTTTTTTTATTTGGCACCCACGGACTCTAAATCCTGGATCCGCCACTGAATGTAACAACTAGTTTTAATGGATCCTCAATATAAATATCTCCCTTCTATTTTAGTTGTCGCTTTAGTAGTTTTTTTAAAAATATTTCAAAATATGAACAGTTAATTGACCATATACACAGACGACCTGGTCTATTAGAATCTCTAATAATTTTGATTCGTTTGTTAATGCTACAATCAATGTAGAGCTAGATCGTAATTCATGATGCCACTAAGATTAACAAATAAAACTATACATATTCCATTTTGGACTTATTCTATGAATTTGCTCCTATATATGACTACTACTTTTTGTTCAAGCATATATATACTTTTGAGTTTTGACTTTTGACCAAATCATTATGTTTAAAATCAGATTAACTTGTCGAGTTAAAATATTTTGAGGTAATTTTACATTTTGATTGATCAACTGATTGAGATGTTGGTGTGGTTCAATTAGATAACAATCTCCACATAAGATTATAGAGTTTGTTATTTAATTGAGCCGTGCCAATATCACATGTAAGGAAAATAATATCCCTCTTTTTAAGATAACCTTTATATATTGAGGTTTTGGTTCATTTTTATGGTGCTATTTTGATTCAATATAACATCCTTTTCTTTAGTTTCTTTCACATTTTATATTTATAACTCTTATTTGTTCTTACGTGGTTTGTGAAAGGGCTAATTTAAGATGCATGTGCTTGTTTTGGCGTATAATGCACGTGCAATATATGTACACAAAATATTTTTTAGTAAATATACTTGAGATCTATTATTAAGATTTTGTATTAGATCACTGTAATTTCATCGAACCGTTTTGGTTAAGGATAACATGCATGATTATATTCATTTTCTCATAACCCTTAATAATATTACTTGTTTATATATATAAGAAGTCTCTATAAAAAATTATCGTAATAATAGAATAGGGGCAGACTGATGCTAGACTCGAGGTTACCGGTTAATCTGTTCGAAGACCAAGTCATGTAGGGGACTGTGATCTCAGAATTTTCTCCGAGGTAAGAAGAACCAACATCTCTCTGATTTCAATTCAGCCATGTATCATAATCTGATTTGTCCGTTTGTCAAGCACATATTTCACCTCATACAAGAAGATCTTGTTCAAAGAGGTTTAATTCAGTTTTTCACCCTTCTAGATGTTTTTAAATTCAATATTATCATTCGTTTTTTTTAGAATAATAATAATAACTATAAATAGAAAAGACTCACGATAGGTAAGTGTTATAAATATCGCTAAAATCATTTGCCTAGTGGACTAGAATTAAGCACTCATTAAATCATATAATTAAGAACCACAATTCCTATTAACAACATATTTTCGAAGTTGTTGCCTTGCCTTAAAATTCATCATTTTTCCCCCTCTTTTGCATGTAAAACTCCATATCCCCCAAGAAATACACAAAATAGGCATTACCTTAACAACTTCCTCTCTTTCTTCCTCTCCTAATTAGGCAGCGCTAAGCTCCTTTATTAAGAAGATCATTCAAATGTAAGTATTAATTATCAACTTTAATTTACATATGAAAATGGATTTTTTTTTCCATCTTCTTCAAATAATTGAAATTAAATTTCTTTTCTTTTCTCTACTTTTTGTCAAGAATTTTTCTTACGATTGGAATTGGATCCAAGTCAATTTCAATAACAAATTTGATTGGATTCTTTCTTATTCAAGAGGTTCCTAATTCCTTTTACATGATTAGTCATTCGTGATAAACAGTGGCGAAATCAAAAAATTTGATAATCAAATTCAAAAGAATTTTAAAATGTCACACATGGAATTTTTTTCTAATTTTTTAAATTTATGCAATATATTTTTTAAATCCCCCTTCCTCTGTATTTGCGTTAAAAATTCATTGAATATATATAAATTGTTAAATTCAAAATCTAAGAATATAAAAGAATTAGAATTTCGAATCATAAATTGTAAATTCTGACTCAACTAATATATATGAAATTCTTCTATTCATACTCCTAAAATATCTAAATTGTGACTATTTTTTTCTAATATATATACTTGTTTATCCATCTTTTCAGATTGACTAGAGGAAAACTTTCACTTGGTGGGGAAGGTGTTAAGGAAAAAAAAGTTATTAATTAAGTAACTGCTATATTACTGTAATCAACAAGTTTTTTTGTTTTTTTTTGAAAAAAAATAAAATATAAAGAGGGGAGACTATATTTTGTTTAAGCAGCAGAGGAAGGAAGAATAGAGGAAAATCCTTGATGGACAATCTTTTTGGTCTTTTAAGAATCAAAATTAAGAGAGGCATAAACCTCGCTGTACGTGATGTCCGTAGCAGTGATCCCTATGTTGTTGTCAAAATGGGTAAACAGGTACGCAGATCCACGGAAAATTACATTATTTATATATATATTTTTTTATGTATATATATAATCGTACTTTAAAGCCCTTATTAAAATTCTGGCTCCGCTACTAAGTAACTCATTACCAATTAGTTTGGGATTGATTGTCTTATGTTTGCTTGCATTTGATTGTTTCGAAGATTGAATTTTTTATAATTCTATCTCAATATGTGTATTTTTTGTATTTCTTGGGATGTTGGGTTGGTTTAGTTTCTTCTGGTTATGATTATCTATGAAATTGCTTTTTTTTTGATTAATCTTATGAAATCATTGTTTATATGGTGATGGAGATGTATTATATATGATGGTTTGATCACCCCATAGCTACTCTGTTGACTGTTATAGTTGTTTATGAGTGGCAAATGGATTGGTTGATACCATGTTGTTCACGTATTAGTTGTGTGAGGCTTTTTTTTTAAATTCGAAGTTTATGAACCCCAAAGTGTAATATTTGGGTCTATCAACTTGTATGACAAAAATAAAGTTTTTCTTGTTACTTTTCTGAAGAGATATTTTAATTTACTTACTTTTGGATCTTTGTGCACTAGAGGTAGGCTATAATCAATTATGTGACATTTGAAGATGTTACTTTTAAAGTCTTGTATACCAATTACATGAAGTAAAAGATGGCTACTTTTGTTCCCATATAGTAGTTTTGAACCATTTGTTTATTTATTAACTTGGAATTAGTGAGGATCTTGTTCTCCGGCATTGACTTTTCATGTGGTTTGATCGTGCTTCAACATTGTTTTCTTGTCGAAGTCCAGTTATGATGATCCTGTAAGTCATGACTTGTGAAAAAGGGGTTGAGGAAGGATTGTTGAATTCTGTAGTGTTTACATATTTCTATCCACCTTTAGGGTGTGTTAGGTATGAAGGAAAATGTTTTCTTGAAAAACGTTATCTAGAAAACATTCCTACTTATTTTCTTGTGTTCGGTAGGTAAGCAAAAACTATTACCCTCAAATCATTTATATATAATTTAAGCAAATACTATGGGAGGTGGCCGTGTGGGATGGTGGGGGTGAAGATGAGGTGTGTTGGAGGGTGGGGAGGACACAATCAGTGTGGATTGTCACTAGTAGGGCTTGTTTTTCCTCATTTCTAAGGAGCTTGTTTCTCTAGAGAACATATTTGACCAACCGAACATGGAAAAATTGAAAAATCGAACACACCCTTAGTCTTTGACTTCAAGAAGGTGTGGCAGAGGAGACTAGTAATCATACAAAACTAAGGACAACTTTCAGTGTGTTAGGGTGCAGTCCCAATTCCTAATCCTTTTGGTTTTGGAGATTTGAGAAGTTTGGTGCCATAAGAAGTGCTTGAGTTTCGGAAAGTAGATAAAATGGACTGGATGTTGTTTTTTCTCTGTGTTGTAGCCAATTTACGGCAGCAAAACAGGAAAACAGGATATTTTCTTCATGGATCTATGAAAATATTCTGCTTTGTAAACTAGACTACTATGTAATGTTAGGTGATTTTGACTGCTTCTAGCTTTCATGTGTCTACTGGAATAAGTCCTTTAGTATAACAAGTATAGTACTCCTGAGAGAGTATACCAGTTTGCATAATATTCTTTCGCTCTTGGAGTGAGGAAAATATGTTTGAAGGAACATAGCTGTAGTTTTAACCCTTGCTATTTTAATATATTGGGATTCAGAATGTTGTTAAAAGGTCCAACTTTCTTCACTGATGAATATAAGTCTTCTCTTTTTCAAGATGGGAAAAGATGGGGAGATTTTAAATTAATTGCTAAAACCGTTGGTGAACTTTTAGAACTCCCCAAAACTGCTGCAAACATGCAACGTAAGTCACAAGCCCCTGCAGCTTGACAGCCTAACCTGTTTCGTTTAGATTCCTCTGATCTTCCAAAAAGAGCAGCTGTGGTTTTATTGATTACATGTGTCTATAATAAGTATCGGAAGGAGTTATGTCCTGAATTCTCAGTTTACTTGTACGTAATGCATGCTTCAGTTGAAATACTAAGCTTTATCAAACGAAGGATCATTCATATAGAAGCTATTTTCGTAGTGAGGCAGAATCAGATCACACATACATGTAGCAATTATTTTTACTCTAGGCTCTTGATAATGTATCTTTCTTGTGAGTAATTTCACAAAATCTCCGACTGCTTGGGATATGATAAGTAACTCGGATTTTGGCACTTAATTGCAATTTTTTTCCTATTCTGTATAGTTTTTATTGATTACTCTTGTCAACTTATGCAGAAACTGAAGACGCGAGTTGTAAAGAAGGATGTTAATCCTGAATGGAATGAAGATCTTACCCTTTCTGTTTCAGACGCAAATCTTCCTGTTAAGCTGGTAAAGTTTATTGCTTGCTGGTGATTGTATAAGATTAAACCTATCTGTTCCTTTTAGGAGTGCTATAAGATAATCCTTTACGCGTGCAATTTTTTCACTTGTATTGTCCTGATTTTGCATTTATGTTTGCTTTCAGACTGTATACGATCACGATATGTTCAGCATGGATGACAAAATGGGAGATGCAGAATTTGATATCAAACCGTTTTTAGATGCTTTGAAAATGAACTTAGATTCCCTCCCATGTGGCACAGTGATCTCAAGAGCAATGCCGTGCAGGGCAAACTGTCTGTCTGAAGAGAGCAAAGTGACATGGCAAGACAACCAAGTTGTGCAAGATATGTGCCTGAGATTGAGAAACGTGGAATGTGGAGAGGTCGAACTTCAACTTCAGTGGATCGACATTCCTGGCAGCAAGCGTTTATAGAATGCATACATCCAGTTGCTGTCTTCTGTTGTTTATTGTAAGCTGCTTCGCCCCACATCCCTTCTAACTCTTCATGGATCAATCTGATATAATCGAGTTTGACATATATAGGCCAAAATTGATAAATATGCCTTTGTACTCGAAGGTCTGCACTCTGCAGCTTAGTAAAATGTGATTTGAAACCTTCTATATTTTGTCTAGTAATTTACTGCAATTGTTTTAGTTATATATATTGAGCTACAGATGATATAGTCTAGTTATACTGCTTATACATATTTAGCATGTTATGTCATTCTTAAACAAAACATCATCATATATATCCATAGTTATTTACAAAACAGACAAGTTAAATACCTAAAAGATATGGAATCTAAGGAATAATCACAATTTCAAAAGTTAGTTTATTGTGAAAGGATTAGAGGCATTTACATTCTATAACACTAATAATTTGTGTGGAATGTCTTAGATTGTTCAGACTCTCTGAAATATCGACGTGTCGGATCCTCTAAGAGTAATGCATATTTTCAGAGTATTCGACACGGATGCACAACATTTTTGAAGAGCCGAACAACATAGCCACTGTTGATTGGACTAAACCAAATATAGTTAAACTTTTCTGTAACAATATTTTACCAAGCCGTATTTCCTTTGGAACTAACTTTTGATAAATGTTACTCTCTCCATCCCATTTTATGTGAGGTACTTTGGTTCGACACGAAGTTTAAGAAAGAAATGAAGACTTTTAAAATTTGTGATCCAAAATGAATGATAGAAATTTGTGTAGCTGTAAATCATTTCATTAGGAATAAAATATACATTTATAGTTTAGTTATACTGCTTATACATATTTAGCATGCTATGTCATTCTTAAACAAAACATCATCATATACATAGTTATTTACAAAACAGACAAGTTATATACCTTAAAGATATGGAATCTAAGGAATAATCACAATTTCAAAAGTGAGTCTATTGTGAAAGGTTTAGAGGCATTTACATTCTATAACACTAATAATTTGTGTGGAATGTCTCATATGGTTCCGACTCTGAAAGTATCGGCTTCTCTAAAAGTAATGCGTTTTCAGAGTATTTGATATGGATGCACAACATTTTTGAAGAGCCGAACAACATAGCCAAATTCTGTCGATTGAACTAAACCATATATAGTTAAACTTTTCTATAACAATATTTTACCAGGCAATATTTCCTTTGGAACCAGCTTTTGATATATATTATATTTTATGTTCTCTAAAACAACATTTTGTTATAGGAGGAAAAAAAAATCAAACCTAAGCATCAATTATTGAACCCATGCATGTAGATGTAGGCCACTAT
>JAJONZ010025073.1:0-12672 GCA_029582445.1 Solanum paucissectum | reverse complement strand
TATATATATATATATATATATATATATATTTATCCTTTTCCTTAGCTTTCAACACGTCACATCCTTTCCTCTCTTTTTTCACATCCAACTCTTTTCATACCCATTTTTCTTTCGGTTTCCTCTTTCATAGCCACCCTCAACTTATGGATTTTCCATTGGTTGAGGTGCACAGTACCGATGTCTGGTCAGGGCCAAGATTGAAGTTACTTTTTACATTAGCCACCCTCAACTTAGGCTTTTGGCCTAAGTGGAGGTGCACATGTCCAAGGAGGGACCAAGGCCAACATAGTCGATTATGGGAAGGTGAGTTCGAGGTTTAGAAAGAAACGGTCTAATTTTAGGCTCAAAGCATTTGGATCAAAGGGAGCATTTATTTCATTTGGTTGGATCCTTCTTTTAGGCAATTTGTGGACTTATCAGAACAAGGGCCTATGATCACTCCCTAACCTCTAGAGTGCAATGTCTTAGCCGGGCAAGTTCTAGTTTCACACAAAAATAGTTTGATCAATCAACTATTCTCACACACTCTTGGCACATAGTTTCATTATCAGATGATCAGATTACCCAGTTCAAGTTTCAGCTTAAGTCATGCCATCAAGTTGATTCATTACCATGTCATGCTCAGAGCCAACACATTCAACTTATCTTAGCCTACCAAGTCTAGCACACATCATAAGCCATGATTCTTCATTCTTTTTCATGCTTCTACACATACGATCCTAACACATGCCGGTTTTACAGATATTAAATAGTCTCTTGGGGGAAAAGAACACAGGAAAGAAAACCCCAAGAGAGGATTATGAGCTGGGTTACTCAGACTTCACCCTATCACTCACAATCTATTTACCCCACCCCCAACAAAAAATACGTGCACTTGTCTCCAATGCACACAAAAATAGTAAAAAGTAATGGATTTGGGTGAAGCAAACATGTGGCGCATAGCGCCGATGAACCGTCAACAAGTGGGTGGGTTCGGTTTCCCGGAGCTTGCTAAATCAACACTCGGGTCACCCTCAGTAGTGCCCGCATCCACAAGGACAACACCTTCAGTAGTGCTATCTGTCACTCTAACTACACCATCATTGGTGCTCAGATCAATCGCCCCAGTAGGCAGAACTTCAGACACGGGCATAGAACTCGACGCTCCCGCCATCATCTCATAGACTCTCTGCTACCGTAACCTCTCATCGACGATGGATGTTTTTATGGCTGCTTTGTCAAACTTGCACTATTTCCTACTGGCCTTTTCGGCCTCCGTGCGCTCGGAGTCTCGACTAGATCGGTGTTTTTTCCGATGGGCACAGGCTGGCTGCTCCTCCACTTCATCTCCGCTAAATAATGCACCCAGAACTGTATCATTGCCAAGTGCAGATGGTGCAGCCTGAGGCTCAACAACGAGTGTAGCAAAAATGGCATCCACATCAGTCCGGAAGGCAGTCACATCAGTGAGGGCGGGGGGCAGGCCTCTCCAATACTCTCACCTCAAAGGCATCTATGCGTGCGTGAACAACTTGGACCTGTTGGTCCATCATCACCGTCAACCGCTGTTCCATTTTCTCCTCCGACTCAGCAATCAATTTCCGCATCCATGGCTTCAGGTGATGTAGCAGGTTAGCCATCTGACCCTCCAACTTTTGAACTCGAGCCAATGATATCATAGTCATTTTGGAGAGTGGGGTGGCTCGAGATGAGCTCGGGGCCTGACTGGCCGTTTGAGAAGAGGAAGCAGGGTGCTCATCAGTCGGATCTGTAGTGGGGGGCCCATCTCCCTGCATCTGTCCCACAGTGTGTATCAGATCCTCTCCCATAGGTACATCAACTCGAGGCCCTCTGCGTGGTGCTGCCACATTCGCGTCATCCTGAATCAATCCAATGTCAAGGGTCCCAGTCACATGAACCAATTTATCACAGTGCCAAATTGGCACTCCTGCATCCCTGCAAAGCTGAAAGATCAGACAAGGGAAAGGGTATGTGGTGGTGGTCTTGAAATTCTCTCATGCAATTCTCCCAGTAGCAGGCGGGAGAAATTTATATCCAAACCAGCAAGCAGTTCAGCCACCATAACCGCTCTATCCCATGTGACTATATTATCGGCCATTGTTGGTGACAATTTGTTTCGGACCAATAGCCAAAAGAACTTGGCTGCCAAAGTAAGGGTTGCCTTCCGATTACCCAATCGGGCGCAGCAACCCATTCCTATCTCTCTCCATCCAAAGCAAGATGCTGAGCTAGCCATGAGATAACCACCTCCCTTTTATCCGTATTTTGGCTGAAGACTCCTGTCCGCACAATTTCCCACCAATAATTAAATTTAGCGGTGGAGTCTGCCCATGTGTGGTAATGGTTAGGTCCATAAATGAATCGACTGATGGTGGTGTAGGATAAGTTCACAGAAACACCTCAGACCATGGTGGATGTAAGGGGGTCTTGTGCTGCGCGCTTGGCATTTTTGTGAATTCGCCCTCGGAGGGTGGTAACATAGGGAGCGTAAAACTCCTACACAATTTCCTCACTATAAGTACCCGAATCACGAGCCATCCACTCGCACTTGTGCTTTTGGAAAACCTGATGGATAACTGGCATAGTGTGGAGGCTCCCGGTGAGAACTCTGCGCTCCTTCGTAATAGTACGGGCTATCTTTTTCTTGGCATTCTTCATCTTGGCGTCGCGGTATATCTGCCTCTTCCCCTCGACGCACCATCTATTTGGCTCTCCGTCTACATGATTTGGTTGGTCATTTTGAGGGATGGAAATCTCGTCAGAGCTAAATGCCTCATTAGACGAGGCAACCGTTTCATGTGAATTTGAACTGGTGTCGGACCCGGACCCAGACCCGGCAGTAGAGTTTGACGTAGAACCGAACCCAGACCTAGTCGATGACCAGATCAATGTATCCTCCTCATCAGACTGGGAGGCAGTGACTACGTCGGGGAGCACCTTCTTGGACTGGTTTTGAGTGGCCCGAGCAGGTATGGGTGAGTAATCCGGGTCTCGTTGCCTGTCGGTATCCTCATCGATAAGTCGTAAGGTTAGCGCCATGGATTTAGACCGGCCCCTGTTCATGACAACTTTCTTGTTTGGTATCATGGTACCTGCGGAGGAGATGTTAGAACTCAACACAGAAGAAAGAAAAAAAAATCAGAATTCAGTAACCTACAGTGGTGTAACCGACGGAGGGAACCAACGGTCCGTAGGTCATCCTACGGATCGTGGATCTCCTCCATAAGTAAGAAGTAGCCAGGGCATAGTCACAGATGGGAACGATGGAGATGCAGAACGGTCCGTAGGTCATTCCACGGACCGTAGTCCACCTCCGTTGTGTCAAACTTGGGAATTTTTCCAAGTGACCCTGCCACGGTCCTGATCAATGGTCCGTCGACTGAATGATGGTCCGTGGACGGGGCCTTGTGGGTGGGTCTGGGCCAATGGTATGCATCAGTGCTTATCATGTGGCAATACAAGAGGATCAACAACAACACTAAGCAAGTATAATCATGCATTTGAAAACTCCAAATGCTAGTTAATCATTCTCGGTGGTCCAATAATTCAGTTAAGTACGCCATTCATACAAGTGATAGAACCCTAAGTCAGAATTTACATTTATACTCGTAGTTCTACAGGTTTTATGTTAGAGTTACCTACAATCACTAACCATCGTCCCAAGGGCGTCTAAATGTCATATTTAACATGCATTTAGGGATGATTAGCTACCCAAGGTCAAGACCCACTCCTGACTTACCCTATTCAAGCTATGAATTGTAATTCAAAGTGAAGGGACATTCATTTACCTTATAAGAGAAACGAAGAGTGGTGTGATTGCATGTCGAGACTTAGACTCCGACTGATTTTGACCTAATGGCGTACCGTACCCGGACACCGGACTCTCGTGAAGATGAGAATTTGCGGGAAAGATGGGAAGGGTGTGGGTGTGTGGATTTGTGGGATTTAGGGTGTGGGGATTCATATGAGAGTGTTTGGAAAGAGGAGGAAATGCTTTTAAACTTTGGGGTTTTTAAGATAAGGGAAGTCCGGGTCGGGTCGGGAAGACTAGGGTTTCGACCTACGAGACCCCGCTTACGGTCCATAGGTCGATCTACGGTCCGTAGGTCGAGACCGTAGATCACCTCAACACTAGGAAAAATTTAGGGACTTACCTGGGGTCTACGGACGCCATTCACGGTCCTTGGAGTGAACGACGAACCGTCGATGGAGTCCGTAGACCGCTGCACCAGACATTTTCTGCAGATTCTGCTTCTTGCCCCTACACATGTATCAGCCCTTAGCCCCTTTTTCTTACATTTTCTGGACACTTTTTAGACACGGACCCTATACTATATCTTGCCAACACTAAAACAAAACTAAAACGACTGTCTAAATGAGTACAGAGGATCAACTAAACAAAGAAAATTACTAAACAGAAAAGAAGAACCTATATTGGCTGGATTTTTACATCTTGGGTTGCCTCCCAAGTAGCGCTTGATTTAACGTCGCGGCACGATGCAGGCCTCTTGATTACTAAGACCTCATAAAGATGATAGGCCTCAACAACTTCTTGCACACTTTCTGCGTTTCCCAGATAGATCTTGATCCTTTGCCCGTTAACTATAAACCTTGTTCCGTCACTGCTCTCAAGCTCAACCGCTCCATGAGGAAGTACTTTTGTGAGAAAAAATGGCCCAGTCCATTTGGATTTGAGTTTGCCCAAAAACAAGCGCAGCTTAGAGTTGAATAAAAGCACAACATCACCCACAACAAATTCTCGCTTTTCAATTTTTTGATCATGATACCTCTTCATCTTCTCTTTGTAGAAGGCTGAACTTTCATAAGATTTTAGGCAAAACTCATCAAGCATATTCAAATCATTCATTCTTTGATTAGATGCGGCTCCCCAATCCAAATTTAGCTTCTTCATCGCCCACAAAGCCTTATGCTCTAGCTCTACCCGTAAATGGAAAGACTTCCCATATACAAGTTGGTAGGGAGACATACCTATGGGAGTCTTGTATGCAGTGCGATAGGCCCACAGAGCTTCCTTGACCAATCCGTTCTATTGGCATTCATAGTCTTAGCCAAAATCTGTTTGATCTCTCTGTTGGACACTTCAACTTGCCCACTAGTCTGCGGATGGTAAGGAGTGGCTACATTGTGGCGGACACCATATTTCTCAAGTAGCGCCTTGAACAACTTATTACAAAAGTGGGAACCTCCATTGATGATAATCGCCCTCGGTGTACTAAATCTGGAGAAGATATTCTTTTTCAAGAATGCAGTGACACTTTTACCTTCATTGTTGGGGAGCGCAACTGCTTCCACCCACTTCGATACATAATCAACCTCAACAAGAATATACTTCATCCCATGTGAACTCACAAATGGACCCATAAAATCAATGACCCATACATCAAACGCATCTATCACCAATATAGGATTCATAAGAAGCTCTTGCCTCTTTGAAATCCCTCCTTCTCTTTGACAACGATCACAAGACTTGGCGAAATCATGAGCATCTTGGTGGATAGTAGGACAATAGTATCCACACTGCAAAATCTTATGTGCAGTTTGAATACCACTATGATGCCCACCAACGGGCGATGAATGACATGCTTCAAGTACACTCAACATCTCAATTTCGGGCACATAGCGAAGAATAATCCCATCAGCACAACTACGATACAAGTAAGGCTCATCCCAAAAGAATTTCTTCACATAATGCATAAACTTTTTCCTTTGGTGAAAAGACAAATTCGGGGGCACAATGTCGCTTGCCAAATAATTAGAAAAGTCTGCGAACCAAGGAATCAGATCATGAGAAGCAGCCAATACCTGTTCATCTGCAAAAGCATCATTAATTTCACCCCTATCACCAAGCCTTAGCATAGCCTTTTCCTCTAATCTGGACAAGTGATCGGCAACTTGATTAATCGGCCCCCTTTCTATATTTTACCACAAAATCAAACTCTTGCAGCAATAATACCCATCTAATCAACCTCGGTTTTGCATCCTTCTTTGCCATCGAATATCTCAATTCAGAATGGTCAGTATGCACTATGACCTTGGTACCAAGCAAGTAGGATCAAAAATTTTTGAATGCAAAAACTACCGCAAGAAGCTCTTGTTCAGTCACAATATAATTTTTCTGGGCCACATTTAGAGCCTTGCTAGTATAGTAATTTTCTCTCGCCTCTTTTCCAATACTACACCAAGTGCCACACCACTCGCATCGCACATTACCTCAAACGGTTGTTCCCAATCCGGTGAAATAATGATAGGTGCAGTAACCAACTTCTCCTTCAACTTTCCAAATGCTCTCAGACAAGCATCATCAAAATCAAACTTATACTCCTTTTCGAGTAGTTTGCACAATAAATGTGCAATTTTAGAGAAATATTTGATGAACCTCCTATAGAAACCTGCATGCCTAAGAAAACTTCGAACACCTTTTACAGAGATAAGTGGTGGAAGCTTTTCAATTACCCCAACTTTCGCTTTATCTACCTCAATGCCTTTCTCAGAAATTCGATGACCTAGAACTATCCCTTCTTTCACCAGAAAGTGGAACTTCTCCCAATTTAGCACTAGATTGCAGTCTTCACACTTTTTAAGCACCTCAGCTAAATGATCCAGACATCGATCAAAAGAGTCACCTACCACCGAGAAATCATCCATGAATACTTCAATAGTGTCCTCCACCATATCAGAGAATATTGACATCATACAACACTGGAAAGATTAACGACTCCACTTTTACGAGCACATCATGGAGTACACCAATGGGCCTTTTCACGGTTTGATCGGCCATAAGTAGTCGCATCGTAGTAGGTTTTGGATCCCCTAGACCCAACTTCTTGTAAATAGACAATGGCATGAGGTTGATGCTAGCGCCAAGATCACACAATGCCTTAGCAAAGTGTAACAACCCTATAGCACATGGGATCTTCCTTTTTCTGCACAAGAGATCTTGTAGCAATAGCGCTGCAATGCTGCAATCTATCATCATTTTCAAAACTCACAGACCTTTTCTTTGTCACCATATCCTTCATAAACTTCATATACCCAGGCATTTGCTCCAAAGCTTCTATCAAATGAACCTTGATGGAAAGTTTCTTCAACATAGTAATAAACCTGCGATATTTACCATCTTCAGTCTTCTTCACTAACCTCTGTGGAAAAGGTGGTGGAGGTCTAGGTATGGGGACCACTTTCTGAGATATCTCTGCTTCTTTCTCTGTCGCATTCTCAGACTCTTCTCTAACCTCTACCACATCATCTTCTTTTCTAATCTCAACATCCACCACAGACGGCATAGGTGTATCTATGGTTTGCTTACCCCTTCGAGTAGTAGCTGCCATACAATGACCATCATTCTTTAGATTCTAGATGGTGTTGTTAGGAAGAGTGCCAGGTTAACGTGGGTTCACTGTAGTAGATAACTGAGTCATCTGCTGCTCTAGATGCTTTATTGACACTGCATGGGCATCAACCTTTTGACCAATACCAGACAAGTCGCTTCTCATCTCCTTCACATTCTCATCAGTTGCATCAAACCTTCTCATCATATTATGCATCATATCTTCAATACGCGCCATATTGCCTCTAGCTTCCCTAGTAACAGATTCCCGATTTTGAAGGGGAACATAAGGTCCAACCCGATCATTTCTATTGCCATAGTTGTTCCGGTTGTAGTTGTTGTCGCGATTGAAGTTCCCATCCCGAACATATTGACCCTCTCGGTTGTAATTGCCATAGTTCTGACCTTGGTTTCCTTGACCTTGGTGCCAATTTTCCATGTTGGATCCATGGGCGCTTGGTCGGAAACCCCCCGTCTGATCATTCACCGCATAAGCATCCTCTTCATGGTAACACTCTTCAACTGGTGGTGGCGTTCTAGTCAAGTAATTCACAACATTTACCTTCTCTGCACCTCCGCTCACATGCTTCAATACCAACCCCAACTCGGTCTTCATCTGAGCCATCTCCTCACGAATCTCATCCGCAGACTGGTTGTTTGTAGCATGAACGGAAAATGTGTTTCTACCAGTATCCGACCTCCTAGTGCTTCATACTTTATTGTTGCGGGAGATCTTTTCCAATTTTTCTGCAATCTGTGCATATGTGCACTCACCATATGATCCTCCAGCAATAGTATCTAGCATGCTTTATTGTTGTCATCCTGACCTTGATAGAAATATTCCTTCAGCGATTCATCATCAATACAGTGATTCGGAACACCTCTTACAAATGCAGTGAACCTGTCCTAAGAGCTACTCACAGACTCTCCAGGTAGTGCCACAACATTATTGACCCTAGCTTTGTGATTGAGCTTCTTGGACACTGGATAATATCTTGCTAAGAACACATCCTTCAGTTGCTCCCATGTATAGATTGAGTTATAAGGGAGCTCAGTGAACCATACAGCAGCATCGCCTGTCAGTGACAGAGGGAAGACTCGCAACCCGATGACATCCATATCTAAGTCTGGTCGACCTACACAGCTTTTGCAAACCACCCTTAGCTTGGATACGTAAGCATGTGGGTCCTCTAATGGTGACCCCGAGAATAATCCCCTCGCTGTAAGCATCTGCATCAAGCTACTGGTCACTACAAATGTGTGCCCCAGAGGCAAAGGGGGTAGGACAGGAGGTCCATCTGAGTCAGCAATATTGACGCTGGCCCTATAGTTGTCATGCGGTCGTGGGCCTAGTGGATCCTGCACCCTCAATGCATTTCCCAATTGATTTTTAGTTGGAACCTTGTTGTCCCTACCAACTACCCTCGGAGGTTTCAACTCAACGCCATCACCTAGATTGCCTCTGCTAGGATTAACTTGAACTCCTTGATTGTTCATTCTTCGCAAAGTTCGGTTCAACTCTGGATCGTAAGGAGTAAGTGGTTCACCCTGGCTCCGTATACTTGGCATACACTAGAGTCAGAACCTGAGAGAGACAAAAACAAAAAGAACAAGTAAAATTAGGAAATATTTGACTAAAGTTCAATAATATAGTTAAATAAAATATAAAAGCCAATCTCCCCGGCAGCGGCGCCAAAATTTGATACGCTCAAATTACACCTCCCTAAAGAAGAACAAGCGATCGTTATCAAGTAAAGAACCCAACTTGTAGGTTGGGGTTGATCCCACGAGGAAAATGGTTTAGACTTTACTTTAACCAACAATTATATTCAATTAGTCAAATTACTTCAAAAAATAGGTAATTAAAAGGGGGGGGGGAGGGTTTGTGAAACAAAATTGTAAGAATTCAGTAAGTAATTTAGTAAACAAAAGTCAATTTTGGTTGTTAACAAGATGTGAGAATTAACTAGGGTATACGTTTCCCCACAAGCTCATAACACAGTAATCCTAGTAATAGCAATCCTTTCCTAGAGTACTATATGCAAAGTGATAAGTTAGGTATCTCTAAATCCTTAGTCTGGCATCTAGAGAATTTCACCCCGCACCTTGTCTGGCTACGTGTGTATAATTTACGAAACCTTACCTTTACCTCATATTAGACATCTCATCGATGTTTGGCTAAGTTATTACTTCGCACCAATTGACACTTAACCTATTAGATAGTATCACACTGAATCTATGTTGATAATTCTTTTCTTATTGATTACCTCCTTGGTCCGGAAAGTAGCAACAAGGAGAGTTCTAACATTTGCAACTGCTAAAAAGACTTTTAAACAAAAGAATTATCAATGCATACACCACACCATTCAAGAATTGTTTATTTACTATTCAACTTTGTTAATCCTCATGGTTCCCACAACCCTAGTTGTGGAGTTTAGTTACCCATAATCATATGAACACAATTCATTGTTTTAGATGAAAGAATTATGAACTTACGTAATAAGAAGAATAATCCTAGAAATTCAACTTGAATTGCAACTCTCAAATCTTCAAAACAATCTTAAGAAATTAATAATTGCTAAAATTGCAAGTTAATCTCCCAAGTCAAGAACTAGAATAAATATAATAATGTCTACCCTCAAAAATGAGATTTTCATACCCTATTTATAGAAAACAACTCCTAAAATAAAAGGGAAACAAAATAATAAAAAAACTACAAGACGCGTCTCCATTCCATGAGGTTAACCTACAGTCCGTAAGTCGAATGACGGTCCGTAGGTCTCTTTCGTGGCTCCATACTTAGCCGATTTTAAATCATCAAAAATCCACCTCTCTCAGGCAACTTCCACGAACCAGCAGCACGGTCCGTCAGTGAGACGACGGACTATCAGTAACCTCCGTCGCTCTATACTTAGATTATTTCAACTCAGGTACTGGAACCACTCCTCTGATCACTTCTACGGAGCTGCAGGATGGACCGTAAGTCATTCGACGGTCTGTCAGTCACCACCATGGTTCCACACTTGGTCAGATTTCCATGAGCGTCAATCTTGCCATGCCTGGTTGTCCCACGACCTTTATCTACGGGGTGTCACTCATGCTACGGTCCGTAGGTGTATACGTAGATGATTCTTTTTCAGCACTTGCCTCAGCTACATTTTCATCTTTTCGCGCCTGAGTTTATTTCTTGAAATTGCAGCAAAAAACACATAAAACTAACACCAAAATTCCCTAGACATTCACAAATCCTAAGAGAAACGTATCAATAGTACCGTAAACTCACGGTACATCACTAAGTCCCCAAAGCATTAAATAAAATTTAAAGCAAGGGTTAGGAAAACTCTGTGAGGCCTCATGGCCTAGCTAGTAGCATGATCTCTTTATTTTTATCAAGGGTCGAATGCACCCCACACTTAAGCTCAAACATGCTCCTTTGCTTCATTTATTTTTTTGGGTACTCAGACTTCCCCTAATCTATAAAAACAAGAGAAAAGGGAAAAAAGTGATACTAATAAAATAAATAAAATAAAATAAAATAAGAAGTTACACTACTAATTGGGTTGCCTCCCAATAAATGCGTAATTTAACGTCGCGGCACGACACCATCCATTTTACTATTTTTCCTTCCACTTTGAAGATTTGAATTGCACCCCCAATTTTGAATCAATTTTTCTATTACGCTCAAGAGGTGGTGGTACAAAAATAAAGGTCTCAAGCAATAAATATCGCATTATGCATTTCTTGGATCCTAAGTGAGGAATATAATTCTCCGATATTGGAACAATAAATTCAAGAATATAGACACATTGTTCCTCCCCCATACACTCTTCTATAGGCTTAGATGACTCGATTAATATATCATCATCTAAACATAATGTGGAAAAATGATTGGAATGAGGTCTAGTACACCCTAACTTATGAATTGTATTATTATTTACACCCTCATATTTACACATACTAGAGTTTTAAAAAATAATATAATCTACTTCATTACATAACTCTAGTGTACTCTTCTCAACAACGACCACATCAATAAAAGTATGATCAAGCAATTGTCCCTCAAATTTTAGCTCTTCAAGTTGACTTAAAAGTATTTTTTCTTCCTCACACATATTATTACTAAATTGTTGGGTGTCATATGATTTAATCTTTGCACTCAACTCAATATCCAATTAATAGAGATCAAATTCAAAGACATCTTCACTACTGCGCTTACATATTGATTTATAGCAAAGTATTAGCAAATCTTCCATGTCCCCATACAACTTATCTAGTTGAGAAAAAAAAGTTAACCTATACGAACCCATAAAATCAGAAGGGCAAGAATTGCAAGAACGCTTATAACTACATACTTTTTCAGATGACATCTCAAGAAGAGTAAAAGAAATATGATAATAATAATAATAAATAATTCAAAACTAATCCTAAGAAACAAAAAAGGACTACAAGTCAAAATAATTACTAAAGACAATTTCTAAACCACATTCCCCAACAGCGGCGCCATTATTGATAACGTTCAAATATACTTCTTGAAAAGATATATAAACGATCATATGCAATTTATTTACCCAACTATGAGTCGGGGTCAATCTCACAGAGAATATGGAAGAATATTGTCAATAGCAAATATTTAACTCGATAGTCGTTATATAAAAATGGGGGGATTTAAATTGAAATAAAATAAAAACAATAAAAATAGCTTTGAACTAAGTGTTTATTTATATTCAGATTATTAGAAATAACTAGGAATGCGTTCCCCATAAGCTCATAACGCGGTAATCCTAGTAATAGCAATCCTCTCCTAGTGTATTACATGCAAAGTGCTAAGTTAGGTATCTCTAAATCCTTGGTCCGGCATTTAGAGAATTTCACCCCGCACCTTGGTCCGGCTAGGTGTGTATAATTTACTAACCCTTACCTTTACCTCATATTAGACATCACATCGATGTTTGGCTAAGTTATTACTTCGCACCAATCGACACTAGACTCTTAGATAGTATCACACTAAATCTATGTTGATAATTCTTTTCTTATTGATTACCTCCTTGGTCCGGCAAGTAGCAACAAGGCGAGTTCTAACTTTGGCCACCGTTAAAAAGACTTTTAAACGAAAGAATTATCAATGCATGCAAAACACTATCCAAGAATTGCTTATTTACTATTAATACTTTGTTAATAGCTCATGGTTCCCACAACCCTAGTTGTGGAATTTAGCTACTCATTATCTCAAAAACACAATCAAAATTTATTAAAATAAATATGCTTGTGTTAATCATAAAAAGTTAAGAACAATAGCTAAACTATCTTTTATTAATCATGAATAC
>JAJONZ010025071.1:0-17722 GCA_029582445.1 Solanum paucissectum | reverse complement strand
ACACTAAATCTATGTTGATAATTATTTTCTTGTTGATTACCTCCTTGGTCCGGCAAGTAGCAACAAGGCGAGTTCTAACGTTGCGCACCGTTAAAAAGACTTTTAAATGAAAGAATTATCAATGCATGCAAAACACTATTCAATAATTGTTTATTTACTATTCATACTTTGTTAATCGTTCATGGTTCCCACAACCCTAGTTGTGGATTTTAGTTACCCATAATCAGATGAACACAATTCATTATTTTAGATGAAAGAATTATGAACTTACGTAATTGAGAATAACAAACCCGAAATTTCAACTTGAATTTCAAAACCAAAACCTTCAAAACCAAATTAGGAAATCAAGAATTGCTAGGTTTTAAAAAATAAAATCCAAAGTCACAAAATAGAACTAAAGTAATAAAGTCTAACCCCCAAAAATGAGGTTTACATGCCCTATATGTAGAAAAATAAGTCCTAACTAAATGTAAACGAAATAAGGAAATTATGTTCGGGTACGTGTCTTCATTCCACGAGACTGACTCACGGTCTTTCAATGGATCTACGGTCCGTGAGTCCCTTCTGTCACCTAGGACTTGGGCAATATTTTCACCTTCCACAACTCAACTTCTCCGAAGCAAACGACGGACCACTAGTATGTACCGTAGATCGATGTACGGTCCGTCGATCCCTCTCCGTAGCTCCACACTTAGAATCTTTAAAAATCAGGTACTGCAACTCTCACAGTATCATTCTATGAATCAGCAGTACGGTCTGTAGATCAATCTATGGACCGTCATTGGCCAACGTGGTTCCACACTTGGTCAGATTTCCCTGATTTGCCTTCCATGCCTTGTCTGCTGATCTACGATCACCATCTACGGAGCGTCAATGGACCTACGGTCCATAGATCACCTCCGTAGATGCCTTTTTCTGCACATCTTTTAGCTGTCTCTTTATTTCTGCGTCCAAAACAGATTTCTTGCAAAAACACATAAAAACTAATACAAAAAGGCCCTAGACACACACAACTCTTAAGTGAAATGTATTAAAAATACCGTAAACTCACGGTATATCAAACACTTAGGAAATTATCTCACTTTTTTCACACTCATTTCGTGCGTTAAAGTTTGATCTCTAACAAGTTTCTTCTAATTCATGCTTGTGTGTGTATTTCAGTTAATTATGCCTCCATAAAGGGTTGTATGAGGTCTTCCTGCTATGAGGAATGTTGAGGAACAAGGGGTACCTAATGCACCTAAAGTGCATCCCAAATGAGAAGTCACGAATGTTGAGTTCAGGGAAGCAATTCGAATGTTATGCCAAGCCGTGACTAACTAGGTTCGGCAACAAAGAGGAGCTAGACATAAAGTGGCTGATACTTTGTGGATTCGAGAGTTTTTTAGGAGGAATCCTCCAAGATTCACTGGTTCAAGCACTACTGAGGATCCAAATTTTTTTGTTGAGGAACTACACAAAGTATTTGAGGTAATGCATGTTGTCGATGTTGAGCAAGTAGAACTAGTTGTATACTAACTGAAGAATGTTTCTAGGACTTGGTTTGACCAGTGGAAGAATGGTAGAGCTGAGGGAGCACCACGTGCGAGTTGGGATTGTTTTGAAGAGGCCTTCTTGGGGTGTTTCTTTCCCCGAGAACTGAAGGAGGCCAAGGTACGAGAGTTTTATCACCCTTAAGAAAGATTCATTAAGTGTTCATGAGTACATCTTCAAATTTAGATGGCTATGGATATGAGAAGCAGGATGAATCTATTTGTTGCTGGGTTGTCCCGTCTGTCAAGCAAAGAGGGCAAGGCATCCATGCTAATTGGGGACATGGATATAGCAATGTTGATGGTCTATGTGCAGAAGGTTGAGGAAGAGAAGCTAAGGGATAGAGAAAAGTTTAGAAACAAGAAAGCGAAGACATGGAATGAGTCCGAGCAGCAAAGAAATAATATGAACCGGTCTTCTTTCCAATAAAAGAAAAAAGGACCTGCTCCATCATCTACTAGTGCACCTGCACCCAGGAACAAAGGTGAGTACAATAATCAGAATTCACAGCACTTCAGAAATAGACTTGCACAATCTCTGGGTAGTGTGGCACAAAGAGGTAACTGGGCTCCTGTATGTTCTGTGTGTGGTAGGAGCCACCCAGGTAAATATCACAATGGCTCCACAGTTTGTTGCAAATGTGGACAAGAGGGCCACTTCATTAAAGAGTGCCCTAAGAACCGACAAGGTAATGGGATTCAGGGCAATAGAGCCCAATCTTCATCAGTTGCTCCACCAGACAGGGCTGCACCTAGAGCAGCTACTTCCAGTACTGGCGGAGGAGAAAATTACCTTTATGCGATCACTCGTCATCAAGAGCAAGAGAATTCTCCAGATGTTGTCATTGGTATGATCAAAGTCTTTACTCTTGATGTTTATGTTTTGCTAGACCCAGGAGCAAGTTTATCTTTTGTGACTCTTTATGTTGCAAATAATTTTGATGTTCTTCATGAGAAAATTTGTTAACCCTTTTGTGTTTCTACACCTGTTAGGGAGTCTATCCTAGTTGAGTGAGTATATCGTGATTGTGTCATTTCCATCAATCACAAGAACACCATGGCTGATTTAGTTGAGTTAGACATGGTAGATTTTGATGTCATTCTAGGTATGGAATAGCTTCATGTCTGTTATTCCTCTATTGATTGTAGAACTCGAGTTTTTAGGTTTCCAAATTCCTAATGAGCCAGTTATAGTGTGGAGTAGCAGTTTAGCAGTGCCTAAGGGTCGTTTCATTTCGTACCTTAAGGCGAGAAAGTTAGTTTCCAAGGGTTGTGTCTATCACTTAGTCTGAGTTAATAACTCTAGTGTTGAGATACCTCATATTCAGTCAGTTTTAGTAGTAAAAGAGTTTCCAGAAGTCTTTCCTGATGATCTTCTTAGAGTCCCTCCTGAGAGAGAAATAGACTTCGGTATAGACATTCTTCCAGGTACTTATCCTATATCTATTACGCCATATAGAATGGCTCCAGCAGAGTTGAAAGAGCTAAAAGAGAAGTTGAAAGATCTCTTTGATAAGGGCTTTATTCGACCAAGTGTGTCACCTTGGGGGGCTCCGGTCTTATTTGTGAGAAAGAAAGATGGTTCCCTTAGGATGTGTATAGATTATCGTTAATTGAACAAGGTTACCATACAAAATAAGTATCTTATTCTGATAATTGATGATCTCTTCGATCAACTTCAGGGTGCTACCTATTTTTCTAAGATAGACCTCAGATTAGGCTACCATCAGTTGAGGGTAAGGGAATGTGATATTCCAAAAATAGCATTCAGGACCCGTTATGATCATTATGAGTTCCTAGTTATGTCATTTAGTTTGACCAATGCGCCTGCAACATTCATGGACCTTATGAATAGAGTATTCAAACCTTATTTAGATATGTTTGTTATCGTATTCATTGATGACATACTAATCTATTCAAGGATAGAAGAAAATCATGCTAGTCATCTCAAAATAGTTCTCCAAACTCTAAAGGATAGAGAGTTGTATGTCAAGTTCTCTAAGTGTGAGTTTTGGCTTAAGTCTGTGGCATTCTTAGGCCACATTGTTTCTGAAGAGGGAATTAAAGTTGATACCCACAAAATAGAGGCAATGCAGAATTGGCCTAGACCCACATCTCCAACTTATATTAGGAGTTTCTTGGGTTTTGTTGGCTATTATAGAAGGTTCGTACAGGGGTTATCATCTATTTCATCCCCTTTGACCAAGTTGACTCAGAAAATAGTGAAATTTCAATGGTCTGAAGCTTGTGAGAAAAGCTTTTAGGAATTGAAAAAGTGGTTGACTACAGCCTCAGTTTGACCTTACCAGAAGGCACACAAGGCTTTGTTGTTTATTGTGAAGCATCTATAGTTGGTTTTGGTTGTGTGTTAATGCAGAATGTAACGGTTATAGCTTATGCCTCCAGACAGTTGAAAGTTCATGAGAAGAATTACCCAACCCATGACCTTGAGTTGGTTGCCATAGTATTTGCTTTAAAAATATGGTGTCATTATATTTATGGTGTTCATGTGGATGTGTTCACCGATCACAAGAGTCTTCATTATGTGCTTACTCAGAAAGAGTTTAATCTCAGATAAAGGAGGTGGTTAAAATTACTCAAGGATTATAACATGAGTATTATTTATCACACATGTAAGGCAAATGTTGTTGTTGATGCCTTGAGCAAGTTATCTATGGGTAGTACCGCCCATTTTGAGGAAAATAAGAAAGATCTAGAAAGAGATGTGCATAGACTTGCCCGATTGGGAGTTAGACTAATGGATTCCACAGAAGGAGGAGTAGTGGTGATGAATGGGGCTGAATCATCATTGGTGTCTGAAGTTAAGGAGAAGCAAGACAAAGACCCTATTTTGCTTGAATTGAAGGCAAATTTTCATAAGCAAAAACGTATTGGCTTTTGAACAAGGGGGAGATGGTGTATTGAGGTATAAAGGTAGGTTGTGTGTACCAATGGTGGATGAACTCCAAGAAAGGATCATGGAGAAAGCTCATAGCTCCAGATATTCCATTCATTCGGGTTCCACAAAGTTCTATCGTGACTTGAGAGAAGTTTATTGGTGGAGTAGTATGAAGAAGGGCATTGCAGAATTTGTTGCTAAGTGTCCGAATTTCCAACAAGTTAAAGTAGAGCACCAAAGACCTGGTGGTATGGCTCAGAATATAGAACTTCTTGAATAGAAGTGGGAGATTATCAATATGGACTTCATCACAGGTTTACCAAGGTCTTGCAGGCAACACGATTATATTTGGGTGATTGTTGATAGAATGAAAAAATTAGCCTACTTTTTACCGGTAAAGACTACCCATTCGGTAGAAGATTATTCTAAGTTGTATATTCAAGAGGTAGTTAGACTTCATGGGGTGCCAATTTTGATTATCTCAGACAGAGGTTTACTGCACAGTTCTTGAAATATTTTCAGAAAGGCTTGGGTTCAAGAGTAAACTTAAGTACTGTCTTTCATCCTCAGACAGATGGTTAAGAAGAGCGCACTATTCAGAGCTTACAGGATATGCTGAGGGATTGTGTGATTGATTTCAAAGGTAATTAGGATGATCACCTACCTCTTATTTAATTTGGTTGCAACAAAGTTGCCAATCTAGCATCCAAATGGCTCCTTATGAGAGAAGATGCAGATCTCCTATTGGATGGTTTGAAGTTGGTGAAGCAGTGTTGATAGGACCAGACTTAGTTCATCAAGCTATGGAGAAGGTGAAAGTCACTCAAGAGAGGTTGAAAACAATTTCAGTCATTAGAAATCCTACACTGATGTTAGGAGAAGAGAGTTAGAGTTTGAAGTAGATGATTGGGTATACTTGAAACTTTCAACCATGAAGGGTGTTATGAGATTTGGTAAGAAGGGGAAGCTTAGTCCCTGGTATATTAGTCCTTACAGAATATCCAATAGAATTGGCAATGTAGCTTATGAGTTAGAGCTACCACAAGAGTTAGCAGCGGTTCATCCGGTATTTCACGTCTCCATGCTGAATAAGTGCATGGGAGATCCTTCACTTATCATACCAACTAAAGATATTGGGATCAAGGATAGCTTGTATTATAAGGAGATCCCGATTCAGATTCTAGACTGCCAAGTTTGCAAGTTGAGAACCAAGGAAGTAGCATCAGTCAAAGTCCTTTGGAGGAACAAGTTTGTTGAGGAAGCTACTTGGGAAGCTGAGGAGGACATGAAGAAGATATATCCACATCTCTTTG
Organism: Solanum paucissectum; assembly: GCA_029582445.1. Taxonomy (NCBI): domain Eukaryota; kingdom Viridiplantae; phylum Streptophyta; class Magnoliopsida; order Solanales; family Solanaceae; genus Solanum; species Solanum paucissectum. Next base: position 11,978 of record JAJONZ010025071.1, on the reverse strand, counting down.
AACCCGGAGAAATTCCATACCAAGGTACTAATTCTCTTCTTAGTACTCTTTAATTTATATACTTGATGTGTTAGATTTGACTTTTGGGTGTTTGAGCTGAATGTTAGATGTTACACCCTTAACCTACTAAGAATAATCTCATTCGAGGATGAATGTTCCCAAGAGGGAGATATTGTAACATCTCGCTATTTGAAAGAACTAGAAAGAGTTAGAATTGGAAAGAGTCATTTTGGGAAAGAATGAAAAATCTGAAAAATTGGTTAAGTTAAGTTTGAATTTTTGGCCAACTTCAAAAGATCATAACTCCTAGATCAAAATGAGTTAAGTGTGCTTTCAGATACCATAGGAAATATCTTGGAATCATCTTTCCAACGCCACCCAGTTTGTGCGATTCTGAGTTCGTATGAGTAAGATATGCCCATTTGAAGTTGGGTTATTTAAATAAGGAAATGTCTAATCCAGGTTTTTGAAGGGTAGTTTAGTATTTTCCATACCCTATTATTTTAATTTAGTTTTTTGGTAATTAGTTGGGGAACTGAACTTGGTTAGTTTACGCTTTTAAAAAAGAGTTAGGGTTTTGAGAGAAGAGAAGAAGAAGCAAGGATTCGTCGATTTCTCAGAGATTTTCGTGTGGATTTCTCCAAGGGTTAATCCCTACTAGGAATGTGAGATCACATAGCATTGGGTTAGTTCATCCACGCACCAATCATGATTCAATTCAGCAAAGTTGTATTGTTTTGAAAGCAAATCTTATGAATTCTTGATGAAATTCCATTGAATTCTTGTTGTTTAAGTTTCTTGAGTTTGATTCATGATTTTAGGTGTGTTTTCGAGTAGAATCTTACATATATTAATGGTATAGTTGATTCTAAGTGTTTGGGGAAAGAACCAAGTTAAAATAGGGGGTTTAGAGTTGAAAAACAAAGAAGAAAAGTTGGAGTGCACCTGGGCAGGGGCCTGGGGCACCGTCCCAGTCAGATCGCCCCAAAAGGGGCTCTCAAATTTGGACTCTGGGGCACCGCGCCAGCCAGAGCATCCCAACCCAGTCCCTAAAATTCAAGGGCTGGCGTCCCGCGCCTCTCAGAGCGCCAGGGACGCCAGTTCGTCCACATTCTCCCCCTTCTTTCTATACTAGTTCCTTAGCAACGTACCTATATTTCTAGTCGATTTCTATACTCTAAGGTACGTATAAACATCATGAAATGATCATTAACATGAGATCATGAACCTTGAATCCATACTTCAATTCAAGGAAAGTTAAGAGTTAAGTCAAGAGAAGTTCATAGAGTTTTCGAAAAGTCTTTCACAAATGTTTTAAAATTGTTCTAAGACTTAAGCTTTGAGTTGAGTAAAGAGTAAGAGTAAACTAAATTTCTTCAAATATTATATGGGAACTAAGTATTCCCAAGAGTTAAAATGTTTTTCACATTTGAGCAAGAAATGAAACACCGATTTCCAAGAGAGGTTTTAAGCTAAGTTTTGAGTAATTATCTCAAACCAAAGAAAGAATTTTGTTTTTAAAAATATATGAGCTGAGTATATTTTTGGAGTAGTATTTAACACCGATATGAGGACGCGAGTTCATAATAACTCAAGTCTCCATAAATCATGTAGCCATCATGGGTAGAAAAGGATCATACTTTTTAGATGATTCCTTAGTGCTTTTTAGCGTAGACTAGTGGATCCACTTAGTTAAGGCATTCTATATGACAGCAAAGTATAGGATAGTTCTGGCAGCGTGGGCAAGATGTTGTATCATCACTTAGCTCATAGTGGTGGTTGTCGATTAGAGAAACTCCCACAATATTATATTACTTTACATGTAAACTGAGTTGTTATTGCATTTATTTAACAAATCGAATTGCTAATACTATTTTAAATGATTTGTAGAACTGCACCATTATTGTTGTTTTACTTTGCATTTGAGTTGAGTTATTCATGAGTTGAGTAAAGCCAAGGTAAGTGTTCTTTTGAGATTCCTTTCAAGCTTATGTCTTGTTTAGCATTCCCCTCACATACTCGTACATTTAATGTACTGATGTCATTTGGCCTGCATCGTCTTATGATGCAGACACGGGTAACCAGGATCAGCATCCAACGCCTCGTTTATCTAGTTGAGCACTGAAAGTTAGTTGGTGAGCCTCCTTGCTTTCCGGAGGGCTCCTTTTTATCATTTGTTTTTCAGTACTTTAGTTGTTAGGATGATCGGTGTTCTTGTGCTGACATCCATCCCTGTTTTAGAGGCTTTATAGACAGTTAGTAGTCCAGTTGTCTTTACATTGTTATTTCTTATGTTAAGACTTGAGTTGCCACTTTGGCCATGTTGAATGTTTGAGATTTAAACGTTCTAAGTTATCTTATTAAACAGTTGAGTCGAGATGCATTGAATCCTTGTGTTGATGTTTCTAAGTCTTCCGCTGAGTAAGTAAGTCAGGCCAAGGGTTCGCTTGGAGCCAGAAATGGTTCTCAAGTGCCAGTCCCTCCCAGGATGTAGGTTCGGGGCGTGACATTCCACTTTAGTATAATATGATATAATATGTAATTAGTTATATATATATATAGAATTTTGATCAAGTATAGGCGGAATATATATATATATATATATATTAATATTTAATTAATTAATTAGTTGTTTAATTTAGTTTAGTGATAAAATGATAAGTATATAAAAAATTTATTGTGACTTACAATTTAGTTTATGATTCTTTCATTGTCTTTCTAATAAATATCTTACAATTCATAAAATATTTAAAATATTATGATTCAATAATTAATCAATTAGATATTTAATTTAGCTTAGGGGTAAAATAGTAATCCAACTTTTCATCAATAGAGCTTTCCACTTTTAATAATATATGATGATATGATGATTTTGTAAGGTTGTTCTTTGCAATGATAATAAACAGTAATCCTATAGGCTCATTATTTATTGGGTTGAACTACTACTTTTTTTCTTTTAAATTTCGTGTGATTCAGAGTACAGTTATTGTAATACTATATATGCGATTTTAAAAAATTTAAAACTAATTAGCATGGAGTGCACGTGCGGCATACGTGTTCAAAACCTAGTGGTTTAACAAAAGTCATATAGGGTATCTTGTTAATTCGTGGTGTAGAAATAAAGAAACATCATTCCTTTGGCTCCTTGATTGATTTTGACCTTGACCTGCTCTCATTTGCTCAACTCTCGTTTGTACAAACACCTCCCATTTTCCTCTCAAAAAAAAATATCAAAACAATAACATAAATAGGATCATCAAATCTATTCTTTTATTTTCAGTTTCAAGAGGGTAATCTCCAACAAGATTTCGAGGTGTTGGGATAGGACAGAAAATTCAGATTGCCTATTTTCCCTTCACTTATAGACATGACAAGTTAGACTTTATATTTACTTGACCACATGCACCTCTCAACGTAAACAAATTGGATCGATATTACACTTTATTTTTTCTAGGTAGAAAATAATTGATTATTGTGTTATATTTCATAATATGAATACATGTATTATTTAACTACTATTTTTAGGAGATTCACGGATGATTGGTGTAATAAATTTGAATCGAGTATCTGTACGTGATATTATGATTATGCTTACATCTACCTAATATTTTTATGTATCTCATTAAATTAGTAGTGATATACTCGCCATCCAAATGTAGATATATGCTAATTGAAATTTTGTACAACTCTTACAAAATATTACTTTCATTTGAAAACAACTTCTTCATATGTATGTTGTTGTAAAGGGGCGGAGATAACAATTTCTTAACGATAAGGCACAAACTTTAAGACATATTGAAGCATTCGTGACCATAGTCATAGTTGTACATGTTCTCATTTTGACTATGTATTGTTAAAATGTCGCGTCATATCAATTCGTTGATTGTAGACAACAATAAACTATAGTAGTGATTGAAGTAATAAAAAATAATACTGCTCAAGATTATTCCTTTGGCTCCTTGATTGACCCTGACCTGCTCTCATATGCTCAATTCTTGCTTGGTCAAACGCCTCCCATATTTCTCTCAAAATAATATCATAACAATAGCAAAAAAAATCATAAATAGGATCATTAAATATATATTTTTTTTTTTGGTTTTAAGAGGGGTAATCTCCAACAAAGATTCGAGAATGTTGGGATAGGAAAGAAATAAATTAAGATTGCCTATTTTCCCTCCACTCATAGACAAGACAAGTTAGACTTTATATTTACTTGACCACATGTACTTGTCAACGATAACAAATTGGCTAAAAATTACATTTTGTTTTTTTCAAGTAAAAAATAATTGAATATTGCATTATATTTCATAATATGAATAGATGTACTATTTAACTTATATTTTTTGTGAGAGATTTTATAGATGATTGGACTCATAAATTTGAATCGAGTATTTGTGCGTGATATTATGATTATGCATACACCAACTTAATTTTTTTTATGTATATTAACTATTAACTATATCTATGTTAAATAACGACTACTTTGTTTCAGGTGTACCTCGTGAAATTTATGTAGATCTACTAGCCATCCAAATGAAGATATATGCCAATTGATTTTTTTAAATTTTTTACAAAATATTACTTTCATTTGACAACAACTTCTTGATATGTATGTTGTTGTAAAGAGGCGGAGATAAAATTTCTTAACGACAAGGCACAAACTTTAAGACATATTGAAGCATTTGTGACCATAGCAACCATTGTACATGTTCACATTTAAACTATGTATTATTAAAATGTAACTAAATATTTAAAAATGTCATATCAATTCGTTGATTGTATACAACAACAAACTATACTAGTAACTAAAGTAATAGAAAATAATTTTGCTCAAGAAATATATCTTTCTCCCTTAAAAATAAAGGATATCCTTTCAATTCCATTAAATAACAAATTTTTGTAAGGTTGTTTTTTGCAATGACAATAAATAGTGATGTTATAGGCTCATTATTTATCAAGTTGAACTTGTACTTTTTCTATCAAATTGTGTGTGATTCATAGCACACTTATTCTAATACTATATAAGCCCTTTTAAAATTAATTAGCATGGAATACACGTGTGATCACGTGTTTGAAAATTAGTGGTTTAACACAACTAATAGAGGGTATCATGTTAATTGGTGGTGTAAAAATATAGAAACATAATTCCTTTGGCTCCTTTATTGACCCTGACCTTCTCTCGTTTGCTTAATTCCTACTTGTACAAACACCTCCCATTTTTCTCTCCAAAAAATATCAGAGTAATAAAACAAAAACATAAATAGGATCATCAAATCTATTCTTTTCTTTTCAGTTTCAAGAGGTTAATCTCCAACAAGATTTCGAGGATATTGGAATAGGAAAGAAAAAAATTCAGATGGCCTAATTTCCCTCCACTCACAGATAGGACATGTTAGACTTTATATTTACTTGACCACATGCACCTTTCAACTCTAACAAATTGGCATAAAATTATACTTTATTTTTTATAAGTACAAATTAATTGAATATTTAATTATATGAATAGATGTATTATTTAACTAATTTTTTTTTTGTGATATTCACATATGATTAGACTCATAAATCTGAACAGAGTATTTCTATGTAATATTATGATTATGTATACATCAACTTAATTTTTTGATCTTTATCATTGCTATTAAGTATCTCTGTAACAACTACCTACTAATTTTTTTACAGGTGTACCTCATGAAATTGATAGTGATCTATGAGCCATCCAAATGAAGATATATGTTACTTGAATTTTAGCACAACTTTTAAAAAATATTACTTTCATTTGACAAAAACTTCTTATGTATGTTGTTGTAAAGAGGTAGGGATAATAATTTCTTAACGAAAGGCACAAAATTTAAGGCATATTAATGTATCTGTGACCATATCCACCATTTTACATGTTCACATTTAAACTATGCATTGTTGAAATGTCATATCAATTCGTTGATTGTATACAACAACAAACTATAGTATTGACTAAAGTAATAGAAAATAATATTGCTCAAAAAATATATCTTTCTCCCTTAGAAATAAAGGATTTCCTTTCAATTCCATTGTGTAATAAATTTTGGTAAGGTTGGTTTTCGCAATTACAATAAATAGTGATCTTATGGGCTCATTATTTATTAGGTTGAGGTTGTACTTTTTTCTTTCAAATTTTGTGTGATTCAAAATACACTTATTCTAATACAATATATGTCATTTTAAAATTTTAAAAACTAATTAGCATGAAATACATGTGTGACGCACGGGTTCGAAAACTAGTGGTTAACATAAGCCATAGAGGGTATCTTGTAAATTCGTGGTGTAGAAATAGAGAAACATAATTTCTTTGGCTCTTTGAAGGACCCTAACCCCGACCTGTTCTCATCAGCTTAATTTATGCTTATACAAACACTTCCCATTTTTCTCTCCAAAAAGTATCAGAACAATAGAACAAAAACATAAATAGGATCGTCAAATCTATTATTTTCTTTTTGGTTTTAAGAGGGTAATCTCCAAAAAGGATTCGAGGATGGTGGGATAAGAAAAATCTAAATCCAGATTGCCTATTGTCCCTCCACTAACAGATAGGACAAGATAGACTTTATATTTACTAGACCTCATGCACCTATCAACATTAACAAATTGGCTCAAAATTACACCTTGTTTTTTTCCAAATAGAAATTAATTGAATTTTGCATTATATTTCTTAATATGAATAGATGCATTATCTAACTTTTATTTTTTGTGTGAGATTCACAGATGATTGGACTCATAAATTTGATTCGAGTATTTGTACATAATATTATGATTATGTATACATCAACTTAATATTTTTTATGTATATAGAACTATTTACTATCTCTATAAAAAATAACGACTACTTTTTTGCAGGTGTACCTCATTAAATTGATAATGATTTATTAGCCATCCAAATTAAGATATATGCTAATTGAATTTTTGTACAACTTTTGCAAAATATTAGTTTCATTTGACAACAACTTCTTGATATGTATGTTGTTGTAAAGAGATGGAGATAACAATTTCTTAACGACAAGGCACAAACTTTAAGACATATTAAAGCATTCATGACCATATTCATTGTTGTACAAGTTCTCATTTAGACTATGTATTGTTAAAATGTTGTGTCATATCAATTCGTTGATTGTAGACAACAACAATATATAGTAATGACTTAAGCAATAGAAAATAATACTACTCAAGAAATATACTTTCTCCTTTAAAAATAAAGGATATCCTTTCAGTTCCATTGTATAATAAATTTTGGTAATGTTGTTATTTGCAATGACAATAAATAGTGATATTATAGGCTCATTATTTATTAGGTTAAGCTTGTACTTTTTTCTTTCAAATTTGGTGTGATTCAGCATACACTTATGCCTAAGACGGATCAAGGTAGCTTGCCTGCCAAGACGATAGGCGAAGGGACTGAAGGATGGAACGTACAAAGTAGATCGTGCACCTGTCGTGTGACCCGTTGGTCCTAAGATATGTCTTGCGCAAAGCGACCAGCTTAGAAAAAGCCCCCTTTTATGTTACGGGAGCACTAAAATGCAACTTTGATCGGATGCGGGTATCAAATCCCGCCAATGAGATGTCAAATACACCAAATTCTATATGAACCCTCATGGATCGTGACAAGTCGTTATCCCTTTACGACCTTTTCCGCCTTCTCACTATCATTTATCGGATAAGACTACGTCACTTAAATCAAGAGAAAAAAGGAAGGTGTTTCTCATTGTTGGCTAGCCTTGGCTCCACACCAGATTTTCTCTGAGATGGCGAGAATTCTTTAGTAAAGGCAAGGCTTTAGCCCACTCGGGACGAAAGGTTTTTCAACTACTATTACAGATCATACAACCTTGAGGATTCGTGACCTCCCCCCGACTTACGGACTTTATGCTAATACTATTGTGATGTGAGCGGTTCAAATTGATTGACTTTTTCTCAATCATCCTGGCCGGAACTTGTATGCAGCACTTGTACTGAGCATAAAGGCTTGGAACTCTTTTCTTATTTGAATCTTAAGGACAGGACCCTACCCCATTCTCGAACCCTCTGCCGAGCTCTACCCTACCTGCATTTCCTTGTGTTTTGAAGAAGAAAAAAAATTCTCTCTACCTACTGCCAACAGTCTTTCTTCGGAATCATCTGAACGGATTGATCCTCCCATCCCGTTTGTTTTAGCAACTTATCCTAAGGTCTCCTCGCCAAGACCTCCCCGGCGATGACAAAGGAAGCAACCCATCTGTTATAGCGGGGCGACATTATTCTTTCATAATAAGATTTGGACGATTATCCCTACCTTCGGTAGCTTACGAGTTTACGTCCATCTCTGGTCGGGTATAGTTTCCTTTCTATTTCTCCCTTGTAGCCGTTACCCGAATTTACGCAAGTGTGTCCACACCCCCCAAACTTCTAATACTATATATATTCCATTTTAAAATATTTAAAAATAATTACCATGAAATAAGCGTGCGGTACACGTGTTCGAAAAATAGTGGTTTAATAAAAGCCATAGAGGGGTATCTTGTTAATTCGTGGCGTAGAAATAGAGAAACATAATTCCTTTGACTTCTTGATTGACGCGGACCCTGACCTATTCTCATTTGCTCAATTCCTGATTATACAAACACCTCACATTTTTCTCTCCAAAAAATTTCAGAACAATAGAACAAAAATATAGATAGGATCATCAAATCTATTCTTTTCTTTTCAATTTCAAGAGGGTAATCTCAAACAAAGATTCGATGATGTTGGGATAGCACAAAAATAATTTCAGATTGCCTATTTTCCCTCTATTCACAGACATGACAAGCTAGATTTTATATTTGCTTGACCACATGGACCTATCAACGCTAACTAATTGGCGCAAAATTAAAGTTTGTTTTTTCCAATTAGAAAATAATTGAATATTGCATTATATTTCATAATATAAATAGATATATTTGTGATGACTCAACTTTTCGAGTTATGATGGCACCTACAACAACCCACCAATATGTAAGTCAACCGTTCCCAGAATGATAATATCATGACCCGAGCCTACACCCTGGACGTGGCTGGCACTCGAGAACTATTATTTGTCCCCAAGCGAACCCTCATCCTGACTGACTACAAGCGGAAGACTAACTTAAGCATGCAAAAGCTTAAAAACTGAAATGATTCATTGAGCTCAATTAAAAATCTTTAAGTTAAATGAACAACTAAGAATAAAAAAATAATATATTCAATTCACCATAAAATAGGCAACTTAAGTCTTTAAAACATTTAACAAAATAAATGAACAAACTTCTGAAACTCTATTGTCTATCTATGAAGCCTCTAAATGACAAAGATGGAAGTCGGGACAAGACCCACGACCTCCTAACAACTGATATAACTGAAAGTAAAAGTGGAACCCTCCGGAAGCAAGGAGGCTCACTATACCTAACCCGAACTCCATGTGGTATCAACGAAGCTCCTATTGATGACCCTAAACACCTGTACCTGTATCATAAAATGATGCAAGCCAAATGACTCAGTATGTGGAATGTACGAGCATGTAAGGGGAATCCTAAAGCATAAACATAGGCTTGAACTTGATAAAAAGGAAACATACTTACCTCTTCTAAACTCAACTCAAAAATAAGATACTCAACTCAAAGATATAATACTCAACACAAGGGAACTCAGCTCATGATACTCAAGGATAAATCAACAGTAAAAGATGCAATATATATGAAAAGATTTTAAAACAATAGATAGCAACTCAATGTATTGAAGAATACAATAATAACTCAGTTTGTATATATCAAAATACAATATAACTCTGTGGGAGTTTCTCTAACCGACAACCATCACTATGAGTTATGTGATGATACATCGTCTCGCCCACGCTGCCAGAACTGTCCTACACTTTGTCGGGGTATAGAACCTCTCAACTAAGTGGATCCACTAGTCTATGTTAAAAAGCATTAATGAATCATCTAAAAAGTACGACCCTCTCTACCCACATTGGCTACATGGTTTATGGAGAGTTGAGTTATCTGAACTCGTCCCCATATCGGTGCTCAATACTACTCCCAAAAATATACTTAGCTTATATGTTTAAAAACATAACTCTTTCTCTGGTTTAAGATAATTGCTCAAACTACCCTCTTAAAAAAGGTAACTACTCTTGAAATAACTTTTGAACTCATAACTCATTTAGAAATTTCAGTTTCTCTTTTATCAATGTAAAAATTGATGCCTCTGGGAATACATAGTCCCCTTACACTTATACTTGAAAATTGTTTCTCAAAAATATTTTAAAATCATATTATAATATGATCATTGATGACTCGGGACGTCATACTGCATAAACATTGATGGTATATCTAATACCATACTGCTCATACATTGATGACATACTCGATTTTCATACTAATCATGCCTTAGAAACTCTTTCCTCAAAACTCATCTTTACTTTCTCAAAACTTAGCTTAAGAACTCAACTGTGTTTAAGAAGCTTTCCAAAATTTATAACTCAAATCATAGGGTTCATGCGGAATTATGGGCATAAAATACTCAACTCAAGGACCTTCATGGGTAACATGTAGTAGCCCCATGATTAGGAATAAAATCCCAAAACGATTAGGAACTCAATACTCAAGACTTAGAACTTGAAGATACTACTCCTCTCAAAGATACTCAATTGATGGAGTTCAGGCGGAATTTATGGGCATGAACGACTCGACTCAAGGGTCTAAATAACAATATGGAACTCAGGTATATGACCCTTCTCATTCTCATACTTACTTCCTCAAAACTTAGCTCAAATCGACAAGTGATCTCAAAAGATTCACAATTGAACTAAAAGACTTTCTTGAACTCTACTTTTAACTCTTTCTTGAATTGGAATTATGAATTCAAGAGTTATGATTCATGATATGAAGGATCTCAATAACAATATAGCAATTCAATAATTAGGAATAGAACTTTCAAAAGAAACATGAACTCAAGAACTCAAAATCAACTTATCTCAACAATACTCAAACCTAGGGGTAGAATCCAAGATTTCTCTTTTACTGATTTGAAAGTAGATGTAGGGTGTGAGGATAAACTAGTACAACACCATGATAGCTTTACATACCTGGAAGAACAAGGTTCTTGAAGAATCTTGAAGAAGAACTTGATTAAAAGACTTGAAACCTTAGCTTGAAGGTAAACGATCAAGAAAAACCTCTCTTGAGATTCTTGAATTAGTTTCTTGAAATATCTATGGCCAATAATTTTTATTTTCATTAGTGATTCATAATTGTATGGAGGAATTTGAGTTGAAAAAATGGAATTCTTGGAAAAAGACTTGCCTTGAAGAAGAATCTTGATTGAAAGAATCTTGAATGGAGTCTTCTACTTTGATTTTTCCTTAGGGGCATGCCTTAGGGTTTGAGAGAGAAGAGAATGATGGATTAAAAGATTAAAATCTGATTGTTTTGAGCCTTTTATGAGTCAAGAAATTCCTTTAGGGTTTTCTTGGAGCTAAAAAAACCAAAACAACCATTTTTAATGTTTTCCCGTCGGCTAAATTCGTAACACTGTATAGGTTACTACAATAGTCATAATTTTTTACTCAGAAATTGGATTGATGCAAAATTGGTGACGTAGGAAAGTAGATTCAACAAACTTTAATTTAATAGGTTATGACTCATGTAACTCTTTATATTCTAAGATATATGCTCGTTTGAAGTTGACCCATGTAGAATCTTACATCAAAACTTAATCGATAAGGAAATTTCAAAAACACTTATCAAGAAATTAAATTGCTCAATATTTATGGATAGATTCGCAAAAGAAAATAATGATTGGCATGTGGGTAAACTGTAACACCCCGACTTTTCTAAACGTCTAAATTAATTCGTACATTCGTGGAAAGACAAAGAGGGTGAGTAATAAATTAAAAATGATGTGGTATGTCATATTTTAAGTGTTCAAGGGTTGTATCTCAAGTTTTGAAGTTA
>JAJONZ010025070.1:0-17290 GCA_029582445.1 Solanum paucissectum | reverse complement strand
AAAAAATTGTCACATCACACTCCACATGGACAAAACATTCAACCTTGACAAAAATTAATTAAATTATTAGTATTATTTAAAATTTAAAATTTAAAATTATTATCCAAAAAAATAATATTTCTTTTATAAATTAAAATGTAAAGTATTTTTCTTACCCCACTCCATCACTTCCCCTCACCCCCCCCCCAGCCATTTTTCAAAGTTTTTTTTTGTTTAAATTTCTTTTATAAAAAATTTAATTTTTTTCACTTCATCCCCCCTCCCCTCCCCTCCTCAAATACTAATTTAGATATTATTTATTTTTTTTAAAAAAATAATTCTACCCATCCCATCTAACCTTCCGCTTCCAATTTTTTTTCTCATTTTTGTGTTAGATATATACATATCGAAAATAATTTTTAATATTACTTGCCGCCGCAAGACATTTTTTAATTTTTTACTTATTTATGTTATATTCGGTACACTAGTAGAATTTTTTTTCCTAAAAATATATGTACGTACATATTTAACACAAAATGAGAAAAATGTAAAATAAAATAAAATTAGGAGCGGAGGGTTACATAGGATGGGGTAGAATTTTTATTTTTTTTAGAATAAAATAATATCAACATTTTTTGGGGGGGGTGGGTGGGATGAGTGGGTGGTTATTTTTTTGGAGGGGGTACGTGGAGGAGGTGGTGGAGTAGGGTAAGAAAAATTTAAATTTTATTTTCTTAAAAAAATATTTTTTTTATAGATAGTAATACTTTAATCTTTAATTTTTAATTAATATTAATAGTTTATTATTTAATTTTTGTCAAGGTGGAATATTTTATCCATGTGGAATGCCATGTGTCAAGTTTTTTTCAAATAAAAGAGAGAGTGTATTACACACACCACTGATGTGCGTTTCTCAAACTAAAAAGTGTTAGTTTAGGTATGAAACTCACACTTTCAATAGTTTAGATATGAAACTCAATAAAAAGGGATAGTTTAGGTGTGTTTTTGACTCTTGTCTCTATATTTAATTCATAAAATCATACTCTCAATGACATGGCCCAAATCCCAATGCCACATAAAAATCAACAATATTGGTACGGTGGTCAACAAAAAATTCCAATTCCACTTCCTCAATAATCAATTTAGTATAAGATTGAGTTTCATTACATTTTCGACAATCAGAAATTATTAGTTGCAGGCATTTACCTTCACTCAACGCGGCTTTCTGTAATTCTCCTCTACTTTTCCTTCTTCTTTTTTTTACAAATTATTTCTTTACCCTAATTATTATATAACCAATTATAAAAGTAACCCCTACTAATTTTAATGTTATTTTCTTTAATCATCAACTAAATTAATTATTAAAATTACCCCACTGAATTCATTATTGTAGTTATGAATAGTCCAAAATACCCATTTAAAATCTATCGGAGAATTTTATGAAATAAAAAGTTCTAGTACTCAAAACGACCAAATGGGTCGTTACAACATATCTCAGGGTTCTTTTTGTTTTTTAGATTTTTGGATTATTTCGATAAAGTATTCATACAAACATATGAGTAATTAATTTGTGCTTTAAATATTTCTTTAGTTCTACCAAAATATAATTATCTCAGATATTTTTTTTTTTTTTTAAAACACAAAAATATGAGATAATGAGTGGTGACACTAAAATTTTCAACAAAAAAATAATAATGAAATCACATAAACAAATATTGTAAATTAATAACTCATAATGAAAATTATCATAATTTAAAAGTATTAAATAAGTTTAATAAGCATTAAACATGACAAAACATTAAAGAAAAATTAAAATAAGGATATGTATTTTAATTGTCTAAATCAGTGTAAAACTAAATAACAAATACTCAACATTATTCTCATTCTTTGAGTTGAATTGATTTTATTTTTTGTTATCATTGGTATTGATTTGATTTTGATTTCAGTTTTATTAGAGTTACTACAGTAATATTTATTGACTATAACTTTTATTGGACCATTCAAAATTTTAAGTCCAAACTTGAAATAATATGTTAAAAGATAGTAAAATCAAAATTATATATGTAATGTCGAGTTGATTTGATCTTGAATTAACTCTTTTTAGTTACAATCAAACCAATCCGAATATAATTAAAATAAATTCAATACCAAATCAATTCAAACCAAACTACTAATCAAATATCTTTCCAATTTAACTCAATTTACAATTTTGTTCAATTTTTTGTTTGATTAGATAAAACCCTGAGTAATCATATCTATCCTTTTGCTCAATTACTACTCCCTTTGACATTCCATATTAGTTAATCATTTCTCATTTTATACGGTGCTTAAGAAATCATAAATAAGAAAATAATTTTATTAATTCACTCTTAAAAATGTCTTGAGGATTTTATAAAGAAATGTGAACACTTTCAAAAAGAATTAATTGCAAGAGTAATATAGGAAAATTTTAATTAATGTTTTCTTGATTTAGTAAAGATAATCAATTAATATAAAACAATTATTTTTAATATAATGATCAACTAATATAAGACAGATAGAGGATACTCAAGTGCAAGGGCGGCTTAATTTTATCAAGCTATCAATTAATTATAAGCAATAATCAAAAGTCTAAAGTTTCGAATGGTTAAAGTAATTTAATTATAAGCAATAATCAAAAGTCTAAAGTTTCGGATGGTTAAAGTAATTTAGCTAGACTTGGTAACCTAAGCACTTCTAAGAGTTTTTAGATTATTTTTCGTATGATCATTCAATTAATAGTTATTATTATAAAATTAACTTTTTTTTATTTCAATTTTCTTAACAAAAAAACATAACTATTTTTAGATAAAAATTACTAGTTAAGTGAAAATTTGAGATATTAACTCGACACTTCAATTTTGAATATAATTAATATGTCTAGTTGACCCAAAAAGAGTTACTGATAATTCAACGACGGCTTAAATGCATTCGGAAAAGAGCTAAGTTTTCTATCTCTTCCGTCTCATTTATATTTCACAATTGAAATTTCGAGAGTTGGTAACCTTAGCACATCTACTTTGGATTTAGCCTGCTTAAATTGACCTTTTTCAAGTATTTTTAAGTTAAAATAATTTTAAAACAGTGTTGTAGTATTTGAATAAATTTAAAAAGTGTTTATCAACACTTAGCTAAATTGATAAAAATAACTCAAAAGGCATATATGAAAATTTGTAACTTACAATTTTTTACATATAAAACCAAAATTGAAAAGTCAATCAAAACATACTAGTATTTCCGATTGACAAAAGGACAGTTACTGATAATTCAAACGGCTACAAAGCGTACAGGGAAAAGCTAAGCTGCTAAAAGTGTAAAAAAATATAAAAAAAATTAGACAATTCATTTTGGTGGAAAATAAGTGCTTTAAAATTCTAGAAGAAGTTAATTTTTTTGAAGCTGAAAAAATAGTCTTTCTGCCAGAAGCATATTTGGAGCATTTATCAAGTACGAATTACAGTAAAATATTGATAAAAGTATTTAAAAAAAATATTAATTAGTAAGATACAAACAGGTGCTATATAAGAAAATTTATTAGTGAAATACTCTCTCCATTTACTTTTACTTGTCATAATTTGATTTGACATACTCATTAAGAAAATAATTATTGATAGAGATAGTTTACCACATTATCTCTATTAAATGATGTTTAGTATTAGGTCTTGAAAAATAATTTAGAAAATAAATATTTATGTTGAGGGTAAAACATAGAAAAATAAAATGTCTTTTCTTGATACGTCAAAAGTGACAAGTTGTAACGACCGGGTTCCGTCGTTATAGAAAAGCCAACGGGAAAATTTTTTGGGTCGGAAAACTTTTTGATAGTAACTTGGAATTTTCCAACCTAGTCCAAATTTGGACGAAATTGGAGTCATTGAGTTCTAGGAAAATCTGGTAGCAATTGGGTAATCTAATTATGAATTTGATCACATGGGTAGATAGATAAGTCGTTAAAGAATCCGTACGACTTTACGGAATTGAATTCGGGTGAGTAGAACTCCCGAAATTGATCTTCGCGTGAGCGGATAGATTCTGAGTGTTGTTGGTTGAAGGTGTTGTTATGCCGTAATTTTCCTATCTTTAGAAAAAATCACTTTTTGAAATGTTCCAAGTATAAAGCAATTTGAGAAAAATACTTAGAAAAGAGTCGCCACTTAATTTTTTAAAGAAATTAAGAAAACTTATAATTTTCAAAGATTTAAACAGAAAAAATCATTTGAAAATACCAAAGAGGGTTCGAGGTTCAATTTACACTTCGAGAAGGGTTTAAGCATTCGAAGTGTCCGCTAACATGCGGTTGACCTGCGATTTGACTAAAATATATTTTGACTATTTTTTAGAAAAGAAATGATTTAACATAAGAATAGTAATTTATAATATTTGGTTAACTTTGAGAAAAATAGTTAAATAAATGACACATTTTATTTTATTTTTATTTCTTAGAGAAATTGACCTAAATAAAGCATTTGAAATAAAATACAAGTGAATAGAATTTTAACAAAACTACATTAATTAGAATTTATTTGACTCATTTTTAAAATAATAATTTAAGCCAAATTGGTTAATATAAGCATGAAGACCATTTTAATTAATTGAAGAATAAAAGTTTTGACTAACCTTTTTGAGAAAACGATCAAGTAAATAATTTTTTTATTTTTTATTTTTTTTAAAAAAAATTTACTTGAGGAAAAAATACTTTAACCTTTAAACCATTTTTTAAATGACCAAGTAAAAAGTGATTGAGCGAGAGGCATTAAAGAATATGTTTTTTTTTTAGAACAAAAGATTTAACTCAATTAAAGGCGTAAAATTTTGACCAATATACTTGATTAATAAAAAAAAAATGTATTTAAAGTAAACCAACATAAAGAAAATGGCTCATCTTTGGGAAATCTAATTAAGTTAATTAACAATATTTCAAGTTAGAGTTAATAAACAACAATCAACAAATAATCGCAATTAAATAATTTAAGAGTAGAGGAGAAATTGAATGTGTGCCTTTCTTGGGCCAAATTCGTTGCTATTTTTGGTTTAACCCAATTCCCGTTTTTGTATACATCAGTTGTATATCGGTGTATATTGGATGTATACAACTCATTTTTCTGCTTTCTGGGACCTGTACGTCAACTCCAAAGACTTGTTCTTCGATTTTTCAAGGTTAAATGACTCGATAAAAGAATTTTGGGCCTTTATGGCCCTCTCGAAATGCGATGAGAAAAGGGAGTCCATTGGGCTCCATCCGAGGTGGATACAACAAACACAAAAAAAAGAACTATATTAGCATAAAGAAAACGACATTTAGATAAATAAAGAAAACACGTTAACTAATTCACAACATTCACTGAAATCTTCATGAAAATATGTATTATCCTAATAAGGCAAAGTTGATTATGAAAATGCACATGGCTAGAAACCTAAGGAAAACTTGACTAATTATACAAATAAAGGAAATGCAATTTGACCAATGGTTGTTCTCCATCTCAAGCTCAAATTTGGGAAAATGTAAATGAACATTCATTTACATACCGTATACACATAACAATAAATGAGACCAAAGCATATAAGTACATATCATTGAATTAGCTCAGGCCAATATTTTAACAAAAATGTATTCATAAACATACAAATAGCATAACTGAGATTCTCTTTACATGAAGAAAACTAGACATTTGCAGACAACCAGACAAACAAAATTGAGCAAGAAAATCTTATTCATAATCACACATCATTTACGCTACATTAATTAGGCACCAAAATGCATTCAATTTAAAGGAAGGAAGAAACTCATCTCAAACAATATTTAAACTTACTTTCATCTACTAATAACAAAATGCCAAAAGATTAGCTGCACTAAAGTTGAAACAGAGAGCTATCAATTATGCCTTGGTTACACATAAATTCATGTGATTATTCAAAAACAAATATTGCATAGTTTAGGAAAAAAAGAAACGCACATCAACACTTAGAATTTCAAAATAAAGTGCAGAACATGGATTTCAAGAAATTAACCAAGCTTGAGGTGACTACGAGTATAAAGATCATAAACTTACTCCAAATAAAATACTAGCTAATAGTAATGTTACTGGGCGTCGGTATTTCCTCCGAGGTTATGCACTTTTAAACTTTCATGGTGACTATCATTTTGACATTTCATGGTGACTAGCACTTTTAAACACTCTTTGAGAAATTCCTAAATATTGAGACATGCTATGAATATGAAAAACTCAAACAAGAAGTAGAAACCATGGCGTAGAGCAACAACACTTCAGAAATCTAGCAGGAAACAAAACAAAATTAACAGAAGCAACATTAGAAATAGAGAGGGGCTAACAAGAAGAAATCAAAACTCGTAACTAAATGAAAAACAATCATATTTAAGACGAGAACGAAATCAAATAGCCATAACATTAATTGAACGGGAAGATCACGACCCCAAATCATGAAACTAAGCAACCATTAATTCTTGACAAAAGAAACTAAAATCTGAAAAGGAAGGTTACCTTATCGGGGGCAGCGAGCTGAGAAGACGAGCTTGAGGGCAATGATTTTTCTACCACAAAATCAGAAAACTCTGAGGATTTCGGCAAGTTTCCAGCAACCCACAAGGAAACGAAAAAATATATATGTTTAATGGGTATTTCTTGTGTGACCTTTTTTTAACTTGTAATTATTTCTCTCTATCAATTTCTCCCCCAAATCACATAGAGAAAACCATCTTAAATAGATGAAGAAATAGGGCTGATTTTCGAGGGGGAAAACGGGTGGATTTTCGAATTTGAAAATCCAACTCCCTTTGCTCTTTTCAAAGCCAAATAGTGGAAAAGATTTGCAAATCTCTAAAAAAAGAAGGGAAAGGGACGATTGGATGTGAGGATGACAGGCGTATGGGCGGACACTGTTGCGCCGAGATTTGCAGCTGGATTTTCGGGTTTGCCGGGATTTTCGCGTGAAGAAGAAGAAGACCGGTATGGGCAGTGGGGTCGCGTATGCTGATGGATTTTTGGGCTTCATTTGCAGCTTTCTGTTTGTGGTTCTCGAGTGTAGAAGAAGAAGAAGCAGAGTAGGGTCGGGTTTGGCTGTACGTATTGTAATGTGGTGTTGGGCTGGACTGTTGGAGGAGAAAATTAGGTTGGGTAATCGGATTTGAGTTGGGCTACGGGGGATGGGTCCAAATTGATGAAAAATTGGTTTATGAATTGAGATGAAATAAAGCTGAAAAGGGAATTGAAAATTGGTCAATTTGTAACTTTATGACTTTGGCTAAAATTTAAATAAGACGAATTAATATAAATTAATCAAGGATCTTCTTAATCTTAACAAAATAAAATAATTAAATCGATTATAAAATAATTAATTTAATTACAAACTAATTAACGCAAAATTATAACTATAATTTAAACTAACTAAATTAATAAAATATTTAACTAAAGTGTAAAATCTTTTGTGATGATTTTCAAATATTCTTAAAATATACTAATTATATACATAATTAAATAAAACACATATATTATTTACAAATTATAAAAATGACACAACTATTTAAAATAACTTGCAAACTATATTATTTTTCTTTGAGATTTTATAAAACTAATTCTTTTATTCGTTCGAAACTGAAGAATCTCGTCAATTAATATATAATGTAGAGATCCAAAATTGGATGTCAACAGGTGTGTTGTGAAATGGGGTCTTGAAATTATTAATTTTGCTCACTGGTTCCGTGTAATCCATTGAGGCGGGATTTCTGCCGCCAGGGCGGGGCCACTGTAGTGGGGTGAGTGCCACCATGGCGGAGCAGATGCAACTTAAGTCAGAAATAAACCCCAAAACATCTTTATTCTGTACTTTTCGATTTTTAGAGTAAGGAAACGAACCCCAGGTGATTCTTGACAATTTTCCACCATTATTAAAGCTAAGGTAAGATTTTAACTCCCCAAATCCATTTTTCGATCCGTAGAACGTAATCTAATGGGTAATTATTGATGGGGGGAAGGTTTGATCTGGAATTTATGGAGGAAAAAGCCCTAATTTGGGTAGTGGGATCATGGGTTTAATCTAGGGTTGTTAGAATTGTTAGTAATCCGGGTAATTAGTGATTGTTTATTGATTCCCGTATTATATTGATTGTTTGTAGACCAAGAACAAGCGAAACGAAACCGGAAAGGGAAGGATCAAGTTTCTTAGGGTTTCAAGCTTGTTTCGAGGTAGGTGATGGTTGTGATTCTATGATTGTGTGATGTATGTTTGTTCTTGCTTCATTATGATGCATGTATGTATGCGAATGTTGCATTATTGATCACACTTGTTGTAAATGAGGATATATGAATGATGAATGTCATGAATCATGACTTGATTGTATGATTATGAGAAATTACTTGGTGATTGTGATTGTAGCTTGTTGAATGGATCGGGTGTTGTATTCCGACACACTAACTTGGATCGGTTGCCACATTTCGACATAATTATGGGATCGGTTACCACGTTTCGGCATAATCATTGGATCGGGTACCAATTTCCGGTATGCTAACTGTTTGGGTTTGGGTTCCATGAGAGAACTAATGATTTGATATAATTGTGTATCTTGAGAAATGTGAAACTGTACCTTGTTCGTAACTGTTGATAATATTGTATATGTTCGATATATGCTTGTGATTATATTGTTGTATTGACTTATGTATGTTGCACTTAGTGGGATAGCCGTGTGATCCTACCAGTACACTGTGGTTGTGTACTGATTCTGTACTTGCTCTTTCTTTGTTGAGTACAAGGCATCTTAAGGTGACTATTGACAAACCACGCTTAGAAGATCAGTGATCGTCGTTCGAATTCAAGGGTGAGCCAGTTCTTTCGGGCTGCTATGAGTTTTCTTCTTGTTTATGTCCACGTTTCGGACTTAGACTTTCTAGTTAGTTATTAGTACATTAGTTTAGGGTTGTATCCCTTCTTGTTTAGACTTGTTGAACTTTATATGTTTTGGTACATTGACTTTCAGGTTCTAAGTAGTATTTTCGCATTTGTTAGTTGTTAAACTTTTGTTGGAGTTTATGGGAACTCCCTATCTTTTCTTAGCATTTAAACTTGCTTCTGTAACCTTAAAATGCCTTAGTATTTTGATTAAAGTTGGTTAGCTAATTAGTATTAATGGTTCTCCAACAGGAGGGTTAGTGTGGGTGCTAATCACGACAGTCTGTGTTGTGACATAGTTGGTATCCGAGCCTAGGTTCATTGATCTCGATTTACCAAAATGAGTCTAGTAGAGTCTTGCGGAACGGTACAAAGACGTCTGTACTTTTCTTCGAGAGGCTATAGGACTTTAGGAAATCTCTCTGTTTTCTCTTGTCTCCTTTCATGCTATAACTTAATTCCAATTGGTATCTGCTGATTCAAATTGCTATCTAACTTCCTTCACTCTTCTGTCCGCAAATGGTTAACACTAGGTTCAACGGCGTCAGACCCGTAGCTCCCATCAATGCTCTAGCTGAGGAATCTGCAGCGAGAGGTCGCGGTCGAGGCAGGAGTAGAGGAAGAGCTAGAGGTAGAGGTCGAGGAAGGTGGCACCTGCTGGGGATGGAGCACCGATTGAAAATGTTCCCAGAAAGGAGGCCCCTCTTGTGCATCATGAAGAGATAGATGAGAATGTTAGGGTTGAAAATGTTGAGGAAGTTGGACAAGAGGAAGAGGTTCAGGCTGAAACTACAGGTATTCCTCCTTTGGACCCAGTGTTAGCTCAGCAGATCATGTCATTCTTGAAAGGGTTGGTTGGTCCTAGAGTGATTTCCTCTGTTCAAGCAACTCAAGCTTTTACTAATCCCCTTGTTGCCATCACTGCTCCCAAGGTGGGTGGGACTGGAGGTAATGATGTTTTCTTCCGTCCTTTGTTGGGTTCTGTTATGACTGGTAATGAGCATGAAATATTGACTAAGTTTTTGAAGCTAAAGCCTCATGTATTTCTTGGTTCTGAGAGTAAGGATGCTTATGAGTTTTTCTTAGATTGCTATTAAAGGCTTCATAAGTTGGGAATTGTCCATCAGCATGGGGTTGAGTTTGTGACTTTTCAACTTCAAGGTGAGGCTAAGCAGTGGTGGAGAGCTTATATGGAATGTAGATCTTCAACTTTACCTCCACTTACTTGGACCCAATTTCATGCTCTGTTCTAGAGAAGTGTGTGCCTAGAACTTTGAGGGATCGCAAAAAGGATGAGTTCATGGCTTTGAAGCAAGGTGGTATGTCTGTGGCTGCTTATGAGGCCAAGTTTCATGCTTTGTATATGCTACTCAATTGGTGACTACTGAGGAGGAAAGGATCCGTTTATTTATTAAGGGACTAAATTATGAGTTGCATGTATTATCTGTTCATATGATCTCTGCAAGGAGGAGCTTTAATGAGGTAAAAAACTTTGTTAAGAAAGTGGAGGGGGTGAGGCGAGCCGGTCAAGCTAAGGCATTGGCTAAAATGGCCAAGAACTAGGGTAAATTTCAAGGTACTTACTCCAAGGGGTCCGGAAGGCCAACGCTTGCAGCGAAGTCAATTCAGTCTGATATGCCCGCCTTTACAGTATTACTCAGGAACTCCACCTCATAATTTGATTCAGGATAGCCAGGGAGTCGCGCCTTCGACGGGAGACAGGCCATCTTTTGATCGTACTTGCTACAATTGTGGAGAACCTGGGTATATGAGGAGAGATTATCCCCACCCACGTGTATTGGATTCCGCATAGCAGCATACTAGAGCAGTGGTACCCGTAGGAAATGGTAATAATGGTTGAGGGCGTCTACAAGGTGGGTGAGGCCGTAGGCGTATAGGAAATGGTAATGCAGGCAGAGGTACAGTGCAGCCAGGCAAGGAAGTTGCTCTTCATGATGATAGAGCTCACTATTACGCCTTTTCGGATAAGAATGAGGTAGAGACGTTTGACGCATGATCACAAGTACTATTCTTGTCTATGACCGGATGGCTAATGTGTTATTTGATCCAGGTTCTACTTATTCATATGTATCCGTGCGATTTGCCTCAAAATTTGCTATGATTTATGATATACTTGATGCCCCATCCATGTTTCTACCCCAGTTGGAAGTTTGTCATAGTCACTCATGTCTATCGTGCTTGTCCTATTTTGTTTAAGGATTTTCAGACTTGGGTTGATTTGGTGATTTTGGATATGACTTACTTTGATATAATCTTAGGCATGACTTGGTTGTCCTCCTATTATATTGTGCTTAATTGTAATACTAAGTCTGTAACTCTAGAAATTCCGGAAGGGAAAAATTTGAGTGGGAAGGGGTGTGCAAGCCTAAGCAAGCTAAGATCATATCCTCCATTCGGATTAGTAAACGGGTAGAGCAGGGTTGTTTGGCTTATTTGGCTCATATTTGGGATGTTGAGGTTGAGTCTCCACCTATTGAGTCTATTCCTATGGTGTCAGAATTTAGAGAAGTATTTCCTAATAATTTGCCTGGTATGCCTCCGGATAGGGATATTGACTTCTGCATTGATTTTGAACATGGTACTCGTCCCATTTCTATCCTTCCATATCGCATGGCTCCAGCAAAATTAAGAGTGCTTAAGACTCAAATCCAAGAGCTTTTTAATAAGGAATTTATTCATCCTAGTGCTTCCCCATGGGGTGCTCCAGTTTTGTTTGTTAAGAATAATGATGGCAGTATGAGGATGTGTATAGATTACCGGCAATTGAATAGGGTCACAATTCGAAACAAGTATCATTTGCCTCGAATAAATGATCTTTATGACCAATTGAAAGATGTACCAGTTTTCTCCAAGATTGATATAAGGTATGGCTATCATCAGTTGAAAATTAGGCCTAAGGATATACCCAAGACGGCGTTTAGGACCCGTTATGGGAACTATGAGTTTCTAGTTATGTATTTTGGTTTGACTAATGCGCATGCAACTTTCATGAGTTTGATGAATAGGGTGTTCAAGCCATTCCTTGATTCATTTATTATAGTCTTCATTGATGGTATTTTGGTATATTCAAAAAGTAAGGAAGAGTATGCCAACCATCTTCGTATTGTTCTGGGTGTTCTTGGGAAACAAAAATTGTATGCTAAATTTTCTAAGTGTGAATTTTGGTTGACTTCGGTTGCATTTTTGGGGCATGTAGTTTCAAAGGAAGGGGTAATGATAGATCCTTAAAAGATTGAGGCGGTTAAGAATTAGGTTCGGCCTAGCTCTGTGACGGAAATTAGTAGTTTTGTGTGGCTCGCTACCTACTATCGTCGGTTTGTGAAGAACTTTGCTTCTATTGCCACTCACTTGACTAATTTGAACAAAAATGAGATACCATTTTAATGGACTGAAAAATGTGAGGAGATCTTTCAAAAGCTCAAGACTCTCTTGACCACCACACTTATTCTAGCTTTATCGGTTAAATGTAAATATTTTATTGTTTATTGTGATGCTTCACATTCTGGTTTGGGTGTTGTGTTGATACATGATAAGAATGTTATGGCTTATGCATCGCGTCAATTGAAGGTGCATGAGAGAAATTACCCAACGCATGATTTGTAGTTGGCAGCGGTAGTGTTTTCTCTTAAGATCTGGCGACATTATCTGTATGGTGTTAAGTGTGAGGTAATTACTAATCATCGTAGTTTGCAGCATGTGTTTACTCAAAATGATTTGAAATTGAGACAGAGAAGGTGGATGGAGTTACTTAAGGATTATGATGTGACCATTTAATACCATACGAGCAAGGCTAATGTGGTGGCAGACGCTTTGAGTCAAAAAACGGTGAGTATGGGTAGTTTAGCTTGCTTGAGTGTATCCAAGCGACCCTTGGCTAAGGAAATTCAGACCTTGGAGTCTAAGTTCATGCAGTTAGGCATCTCAGAAAGAGGTGGAGTGTTAGATAGCATTGAATTGAGGAGATCAAGGCCAAACAGTTTGAGGATGAGAATTTGGAGGAGCTTAGAAAGAAGACTACGATTGGTAAGGCACAAGAGACCACTCTTGATGCGAAAGGTGTGCTCAATTTTAAAGGAAGAATCTCTGTTCCTAGAGTAGATGACTTGATTCATAAATTGTTGGCAGAGTCTCATGATTCGTGATATTCGATTCATATGGGTGTGACAAAGATGTACAGAGATTTGAAACGAATTTATTAGTGGTCGGGCATAAAGAAGGATATAGTGGAATTTGTGGCTAAGTGTCAAAATTGCCAACGAGTGAAGTATGAACATCAAAGGCCTGCAGGTTTGCTTCAAAGAATGCCAATTCCAAAATGGAAGTGGAAAAAGATAGCCATGGATTTTGTGGTTGGTCTTCCCAAGACCCTGGGAAGTTTGATTCTATTTGGGTAGTGGTTGATACATCGACTAAGTCAGCCCATTTTATTCCGGTAAGAATAGATTATAATGTTGAACAATTGGCTAAGGTGTATCTGAAAGAGATAGTAAGGTTGCATGGGGTTCCCCTCTCTATCATCTCAGACCGTGGTACCTAATTCACATCCAAGTTTTGGAGGAAATTGCATGATGAAATGGGCGCACAACTCACTTTTAGTACAACCTTCCATCCACAGACAGACGGACAGTCAGAGAGGACTATTCAAGTGTTAGAAGACATGTTGAGGGCATGTGTGCTTGATTTTGGAGGGCATTGGGATAAGTTCTTACCTTTGTGTGAGTTCTCTTATAATAATAGTTATCATTCCAGCATAGATATGACACCGTTTGAGGAACTTTATGGGAAGGGATGTAGATCTCCCATATGATGGTTTGAGGCTAGAGATGTGAAACCTTTGGGGATTGATTTAGTGAAGGATGCTCAAGATAAGGTGAGGAGTTCAAGTTAAACTTCTAGCAGTCCAGAGTAAACATAAAAAGTATGCAGACCATAAGGTAAGAGATATGACTTTCCAGACTGGTGAGAATATTCTTCTTAAGGCATCACTCATGAAAGGGGTGATGAGATTCGGCAAGAAGGGGAAGCTTAGTACTAGATACATTGGTCCATTTGAAATTCTTGACTGTGTAGGACCGATAGCATACATATTGGCTTTACCTTCCAACCTATCGGGAGTTCATCCGGTATTTCATGTGTCCATGTTGAAGAGATATCATGGTGACGGAGATTATATCATTAAGTGGGACTCAATTGTGTTAGACAAGGACCTCCAATATGAGGAGGAACCGGTTGCAATCCTTGATCGTGATGTGCGTAAGCTAAGGACCAAAAAGATTAAGTCAGTGAAAGTTCAATGGAAGCATCATCCAGTTGAGGAAGCTACTTGGTAAATCGAGAGGGACATGCGAGACAAGTATCCCCAATTGTTCGTCGATTCATGTACTACTTCATTCCTTCTTTAGCCTGTTTTTCCTAAGTTTTGTCACTCGGGGATGAGTGATGGGTAAATTGGTATCTATTGTAACGACTGGGTTCTGTTATTATAGAAAAGCCAACTGAGAAAAATTTTGGGTCGAAAAACTTTTTCGTAGTAACTTGGAATTTTTCAACCTAGTCCAAATTTGGACGAAATTGGAGTCATTGAAGTCTAGGAAAATCTGGTAGCAATTGGGTGATCTAATTATGAATTTGATCACATGAGTAGATAGATAAGTTGATAAGGAATCCGTATGATTTTACGGAATTGAATTCGGGTGAGTAGAACTCCCGAAATTGATCTTCGCGTGAATGGATAGTTTCTGAGTATTGATGGTTGAAGGTGTGTTGTGAAATGGGTCTTGGAATTATTAATTTTGCTCACTGGTTCCGTGCAAGCCGCTGAGGCAGGATTTCTGCCGCCAGGGCGGGGCCGCTGTAGCAGGGTGAGTGTCGTCATGGCGGGGCAGACGTGACTTAAGTCGAAAATAAACCCTAAAACGTCTTTATTCTGCACTTTTTGATTTTTAGAGTAAGGAGACGAACCCCAGGCGATTCTTGACAGTTTTCCACCATTCTTAAGGCTAAATGTAAGATTTTAACTCCCCGAATCCATTTTCGATTCGTAGAACGTAATCTAATGGGTAATTATCGATGGGGGGAAGGTTTGATCTGGAATTTATGATGGAAAAAGCCCTAATTTAGGTAGTGGGATCATGGGTATGATCTAGGGTTGTTATAATTGTTAGTAATTCGGGTAATTAGTGATTGTTTATTGATTCCCGTATTATATTGATTATTTGTAGACCAAGAACAAGTGGAACGAATCCGGAAAGGGAAGGATCAAGTTTCTTAAGGTTTCAAGCTTGTTTCGAGGTAGGTAATGATTGTGATTCTATGATTGTGTGATGTATGTTTGTTCTTGCTTCATTATGATGCATGTATGTATGTGAATGTTGCATTATTGATCACAGTTGTTGTAAATGAGGATATATGAATGATGAATGTCAGGAATCATGACTTGATTGTATGATTATGAAAATGTACTTGGTGATTGTGATTTTGGCTTGTTGAATGGATCGGATGTTGCGTTCCGACACACTAACTTGGATCGGTTGCCACGTTCCGACATAATTATGGGATCAGTTGCCACGTTCCGACATAATTATTGGATCAGGTACCACATTTCGGTATGCTAACTGTTTGGGTTTGAGTTCCATGAGAGAACCAATGATTTGATATAATTGTGTATCTTGAGAAATGTGAAATTGTACCCTGTTCGTAACTGTTGATAATATTGTATATGTTCGATATATGCTTGTGATTATATTGTTATATTGATTTATGCATGTTGCACTTAGTGGGATAGCCGCGTGATCTTACCAGTACACAATGGTTGTATACTGATTATGCACTTACTTTTTCTTTGTTGAGTGCAGGGCATCTTCAGGCGACTATTGACAGACCTCGCTTAGAAGATCAATGATCGTCGTTCGAATTCAAGGGTGAGCCAGTTCTTTCGGGCTGCCATGAGTTCTCTTCCTATCTATGTCCACATTTTGGACTTAGACTTTCTAGTTAGTTATTAGTACATTAGTTTGGGGTTGTATCCCTTCTTGTTTAGACTTGTTGAACTTTAGATGTTTTGGTACATTGACTTTCAGGTTCTAGATAGTATTTCTGCATTTGTTAGTTGTTAGACTTTTGTTGGAATTTATGGGAACTCCCTATCTTTTCTTAGCATTTAAACTTGCTTCCATAACCTTAAATGCCTTAGTATTTTGATTAAAGCTGGTTAGCTAATTAGTATTAATGGTTCTTCCACCGGAAGGTTAGTGTGGGTGCTAATAACGACGGTCTGGGTCGTGACACAAGTAAAAATAAATCTATTTAATAAGAAAAAGTGACAAGTAAAAGTGAACGAAAGGAATACAAATAATTGTTATATAAAAAATTGATTAGTCAAATATAAAGGAATGAACAGATTTGACAATTTTTTGTTTTATTTGATCACCCGTTTGCTATAAATAGGTGAAGGAGGACAGACACACCTCACCCCAAAATTAAAAGAAAAGAAGGTACTAATTAATTATCCATAATGGCTGTTCACAAAGATGTTAGTTTCCTTGCTTACTTGCTCGTTCTTGGTAAGTTACTTTTCTCTATAAATTCTTCGTTGATACATACACACGTAGTATTATATATGTTTTTCCTTAATATATGTATAACTTATAGAGACAAGTGTAAAAAACACACCTAAACTATCCCCTTTTATTGAGTTTCATACCTAAACTATTGAAAGTGTGAGTTTCATATCTAAACTATCACTTTTTAGTTTGAGAAACACACCTCAGTGGTGTGTGTAATACATTCTCTCTTTTATTTGAAAAAACCTTGACACATGACATTCCACATGGATAAAATATTCCACCTTGACAAAAATTAAATAATAAACTATTAATATTAATTAAAAATTAAAGATTAAAGTATTAATATCTATAAAAAAAATATTTTTTTAAGAAAAAAAAATTTAAATTATTTTTCTTACCCTACTCCACCATCTCCTCCACGTACCCCCTCCAAAAAAATAACCACCCACTCATCCCACCCCCACCCCCCCTCAAAAAAAAATGTTGATATTATTTTATTTTTAAAAAAATAAAAATTCTACCCCATCCTATGTAACCCTCCGCTCCTAATTTTTTTTTTTTACATTTTTCTCATTTTGTGTTAAATATGTACGTACATATATTTTTAGAAAAAAAAAATTCTACTAGTGTACCGAATATAACTTAAATAAGTAAAAAATTAAAAAATGTCTTGCGGCGGCAAGTAATATTAAAAATTATTTTTGATATGTATATATCTTAACACAAAATGAGAAAAAAAATTGGAAGCGGAGGGTTAGATGGGATGGGTAGAATTTTTTTTTAAAAAAAAATAAAATATCATTTAA
>JAJONZ010025069.1:0-17583 GCA_029582445.1 Solanum paucissectum | reverse complement strand
CCCCCCCCCCCCCCCCGCCCCCCCCCCCCCCAGAACTTCCATATTTTTGCGTTCATATACATATATGCTTGGTCATGGACTCTGATCACTCTTTTCAGGTTCCATCTTCCTATTGCTTACCATGGGCGAGCATCATCAATTGTCGTTTCTGGAACAGATATCATAAGACCCAGGTGATCTCAAAAGTAGATTTTCCTGTTCTTTCTAGAGATCCTTATCAGTTTATTTGTGTGGGGAGGAGTTAGGAAGATAGCTATGTTGTGTCTTAAGACATATTTGATGGGAATCGTGTTTGCATTAATCATAGAGTTGTTGGCGAATTTTTATGCGGTAATCACTCCTTTGGTAGAAGGGTCTCAATGCGCTAGCACCTAAGTGAATCTACATGGTTGGTTTTTATCACGGCCTGCTCTGTGGCATTTCATGTTATTTCAAACTTCTAGTTTTATACCTGGTAGTGAAGCATTTTCATTGTTGTGCCAATTCATGACATGAAGTGCTTCTTTTTGCTAGATCAATTATGATAGTTGACACTTTGTTAAATTTCGAGTCTCGCACTAATGGTGCATGTTATATTCATATCGATAGCGTAAAAAGATTATGTGTGATCTGATTCGTCCTACTATTCCATTCATTTCAAGTAATTTTTGGCATTTCTTTTCTTTATAATTCTTCTTTAAATGTGTCTTCCAGAGGACAAGGTCACCCAACTGGTAATTCTGCGCCATATTTTGGACCTTCGAGAAAATTGGATTTTGAGCTGGAAATGGTGAGAATGTATGGCATGGAAGTGCTCTGTTTATTGTTGGTCCCCAACTCTCATTTTCCTTGCTGAGTTGCTTATTAGTTCCATTTTTACACACTTTACTTGTTTTGCTTTAAGGCTGCTATAGTTGGCCCTGGTAATGAACTAGGAACAACAATCGATGTCAATGACGCTGCAAATCATATATTTGGACTTGTCTTGATGAATGATTGGAGTGGTATGCTCAAAACTATACTTGAATTTTTGAAGTTCTTATGGAATGACTCCCTGCTGATTAGAGACTATTTTAAACAGCAAGAGATATCCAGGCATGGGAGTATGTGCCTCTTGGTCCTTTTCTTGGAAAGAGTTTTGGTAAGAAATCCAGTTGATTTATTGCATGCATTTATGATTAACTGCTGCTGTTGCCTAGGCATAATCTATTTTTTCAAGTATTCTAGTCATATTGCCTTGGGATAATATCTTTTTTCAATTTTGATCTTGCAGGCACAACCATATCTCCTTGGATTGTGACTTTAGATGCCTTAGAACCCTTTGCTTGTGAGGCCCCAAAGCAGGTAGCTTGACTTCTTGCTCTTAAATCCCTATGTTCAGCGCCAGTGAGATTGATATTGAGCAGAATTTTTCTTTTCTTTCAATTGCAGAACCCTTCTCCATTGACATACCTTGTAGAGAAGACATCAAGAAACTATGACATTTCTTTGGAGGTATCTTCTGCTCCGTGCTTTCCATGATAGGGTTTGATCTATCTAGCACTTAGTTGACAATGTTTCATTTTCAAGGGAAAGGTTAAGAAATGCCGTCAATGTTTGTGATTTTTTTAGATATACCCTCCATTGACCTATCATCTCACAGACTTTTCCACTGCTAAAATCGTCTCGACTATGCCCCTCACTAACAGACATAATTGGATCTTTTCAACTCTTCATGGGTATACTTGGACCACCACCAAAAAGAATTCCTACCAGAAAGTGGTGATGGAAGAAGAAGGGTTGGGGGTGGGTAGGTGGCAATGGCAATGGTGGAGGGGTAGGGGGAGAGTAGAGGGAGAAGGGGAAAGGGTGTGAAAAGTATCTCCACCCTGTAAAGAAGGAATTTCTCCCACCTTATGTTGATTTACCAAGAAGAGGATAAAAGAACAAGAAATAATAGTATCTCCCTACCCGTGCTAATATCATCATTATTGTTGTGCTTAATCAAGTTTCATAGATCATCTGGATAATAGTTGGACTTTTTTCTTATCAAGGTCCTCATTAAGCCTTCTGGACAAGCTGATTCATGTGTTGTGACGAGAAGCAACTTTAACAACTTGTAAGTATATTTTGCATTTGCCACTTACATTTTTACAGTTCTTAAGTTTTCATTTTTTTCACCAGATTCATTATATCTAGTTCTTTTATTTGATTTTTGTAACCGGATATCCAGTGCTGTTAAAGCCTTTTTCAACATGCTGACGTCAATTAGTTTGATGGTGAAGAATGAATATGATATAGTTCATATAACGGTGAATTGAATTGTCTGCCCCTAATACTCCTCCCTGTCCTTGACCTTGCTGTGGCCCCTCCTTTATTTTAAATGAAAGGAAACAAGATAGAAAATACTGAATTCTTTCAAGAACCTTTAGCAATTATCTTTTGCGGATTCTGGTTCTTCAGATGCTAAACAGATCAGTGGTAATCAAGTGTAAAGGAGATTTTATCAAAAAAAAAATCATCAGAAAAAAACCCAAAGAAGATTTTGCTTTCATAAGTTTCTATTTTTATTTTACCATAGTAATGCTGAATGGCTTTCCTGTGATGCAGATATTGGACAATTACTCAGCAGCTAGCTCACCATACTATCAATGGCTGCAACCTAAGGCCTGGGGACATGTTTGGAACTGGAACTATCAGTGGACCGGTAAGATTTACTAGTCGGCTGTATGATGCCTTTAGAGTTGCTCCATCCAATTTTCCTTGTCGTCTTGTTTTATTGACTTATCATCATGCTGTTTTTACTGATGACATAATTCGTCCATCCATCTCTACTTCTAGGAACCAGAATCTTATGGATGTTTGCTTGAATTAACATGGAATGGACAAAAGCCTTTGTCTTTAGATGGAACTACCCGTACATTCTTAGAAGATGGAGATGAAGTAACTTTCTTTGGTTATTGTCAGGTTTGCATCTGGATGCCTTTTTCTTTTCTTACTAGTTCCGCACTTGTACCTCATTGGCCTTATTGATGCTATACACATTCAATTACACGTGCTCGGGGAAGATAACACAGGAATTTTCTCTCCAAGGTCTAAAAGAAACATAACTAGTTTTTCACCTAGTAGAGATTAAAGTGGAAAACTACCACATAAAGTGGTGGTTCTTTATTTCTATATTTAAATTTTTTGATTTAAAAATGGTCTCTCTACCTTGTATGTTGTTGTTGAAATGATTTTTGAAAATCTGCTTGGTGGAATTTGGTTTACTGTAATAGGATGATTACTTTCATTGTATCATCATTCGTTGCTTTTTGGGAGATTTGGTTGTCTAAGCTCTATTCCCGTGTTATCTATAATCTGTTATCGCCTTTATTGTACAAATGCTATCTGAAAAAAAACCTTCAAAACTTGTTGAACAATGAACATAGCCGATGTACCTAAACAAATTTTTTGATTAAAGTATGCTATTGTCGAGATAACTGATACTTGATATGTCTGGTGACATTTCACATGAAAGAAATCAAAATTGACACCGCAACATTGAAGTCATTGGACCTTGTTTTTTGCATTCCTCCTTCATCAAAGTGGTGCATTTGTTGTTATCTGTAAGTTTGATTTCCGGATACTGTTGGTCTGATACTAGTTGATTTTCGATGTATTATCAGGGCAATGGATACAAAGTTGGTTTCGGAAGATGCTCTGGGAAGATTGTCCCGTCTCCACAATGAGTCTGAATGGTTACATTGTTCAGCCCATGAGCAAGTTGGAAATGTATACAGCCATTCAAGGCTGCTTTGGTTTCTGATCAAAATAAGTAGTAGTGTCAGAAGAATTGAGATACAGTATTGGCTGGGCCAAGTGTAAGAGCTTTATGTATTATACATTATTGAACTGCTAACAAACCAATTTATGTTGAAATGTCGACCATTTATAAAATGAAAATAACCGTTGTGTATCGTGTATACAACTTTAACATTTGTGAAAGTAGATATGTTGTTTTCGATTGACCTTTAACTCAAACCATACTGTATGATGACTTGTACAATCTTAAGCAAGACCTGATCGGAAAAAAATTATCAACTCGTGATACTTGGTATAAACATTTATTTTCATTATTTGACATTTAAGTGATGCCATCATACACAAAATTTAATTCTGGGAAGCTTAGATTTTTTTGGTCTTTCATTCAGCGTCTATTATATGTACCGAGCTCCGACTAAATTTGGACTCATATGTCACCTTCCAATTGAATTTTTTAAATGTTTAGGCGCTCGAACTTGAGATATATTATTAAGGGTTGGGGAATCTCACCCATCTTATTACAACCCATGTTGGTTAAACTTAAAAGCTTAAAAGAAGTTGAATACTCTATGATGTCTCAAATTTATGGAATTTGTTCAACAATAAGTGGACTCATATTTTAAAGATGATTTATGATGCAAGGTGACCTAATGTTTTTAATGGATTTTTTTGTTACATTTTAGTGTTCAAAATATGTAGATAAAGAATATGGTTGAGGTAGGCTTGACTCAAGAATTCTCAAGTAATATAAGATTTTGCTTCGCTTGCATGCAAAGAGCTCAATATAGACATATAGTTGAAGACATATTAACACTTGGTGGGGCTTTAAAGCTTTCTACACCTTAATTTTTTTTTATATATTTTGTGAATAATAAAGAAATATATGAATGTATGCAAGTGATAGAATTAGGCTACCAACTTGATAGTTAACCTTCCAATATTTTCTTCAAACTTCAATTTTTTCATCTTGTCAAAATAAAATTTGACTATTTTACCCCTACCTTATGATATGTCAACTACTATTTTTTCCTTGAAAGGTCTACAATGCCCTTGCCTCTTTTCTATCTAATATTAGTTCAATATATTTAATTTTCAATCTTCGGAATTAAGTTTATCTTACTCTGATTAATTTTCCCATTAAGAAAATCGGGAAAACAAAATTAATTTGAATTGTGGAATTAAGGAAAAAATTGAAAACGATTTTTTATTTATAAATTTAATAAAAATTGATGGTATATAGAGGTTTTACCCTATTAAATTTGCTTTCAGCGCCTCGAATACTCAATAACAATAATCTGCCCCAATTTCAGATTAAATACACTGACTATATAAAATGTATTTACTCTATCACTATATATAACTTTAAATCGTAATAAGAATGAAGTTTCAAACTATACTTTAACATGAGAAACATTAACACAAAAAATAAAATTAAGATTAATGAGCAAAAAAGAATTAATTGTCATGAGTTAATTTTAATAGAGCAATGCGTTGAACCATCTTAATTAATTGTAAAGGCTATATAAAAATATCGGTTTCTTATTTTGTTTAATCAAGGAAGCCTCAAGGTTATAAATGTAATAACATTAATTAATAGTAGTTCATATGAACCATGCATATATTTATTGCTTATGTATAAAACCAAAGATATGGTAACGTTTCATTTTCTCTTCATTCCATGTTATATAAAATACTTTTTTTTTTATAAAATCTATCTTTGATACAAAGTTTTCTTTATTTATTTTTTCATTTTAACAACAACAACACAAAGATCATGAATTTTTTCTTCATGAATAAAATTGTGAAGAAAAAAATGATGTTTGTGTTTTTTTTCTTGTCATTTTTTGTTCTTAAAACTTTGGGTATAGAGAGAGGAGTTTCTATTGTTGAATCAATTTCTATGAGAAATGATGTGATAAAAATGGCTGGTTATGGAGAAGAAAAGCTTTCCACTGTTTTTATTCATGGAAAAATTGTTTGTCATGATCAGGATGATGATCATGGTTGTAACAATATGATTATCATGGATGATAATTTTGAACTTGGTTCAACACCTATCCAAGGTATGTTTGTTCTTATTCGTTGCTAATCTGTTGCTAGTGAGAACACACTTTTTTTTGTTTGTTTCAGAGCCGTTTGAGATATATCTGAATGTTTTTGATAATCTATCGCTCTATTTAGCTATATAATTATTCTGTCTCGAAAACAATCTTTATATCCTCACAAGATAAGGGTAAGATTGCATACACAGTACACACCATCCTCTTCAGATTTCCATTTGTGAAATTTTAATGAATATGTTATTGTTGACTTATTGTTCCTAATTCTCTTTTCTTTCTTTTTTAGTTTTGAAGAAGTGTTAAGAGATGTCTATAATTAAAGATAACTTAAGCATGCCTTATAGTGTAGATCCTTTATTTTTAACAATTTGATTCGGAACTCATTGGTCCGATCAATTAATTCAGATTTGTGTCATGTAAACATAATTATAGGTTCTCTAATTGTTTGAAGTCAAACCATTACTTTTTCTAAAATGAAAATCCGGTTTTACGTGGATTTTTATAATATTAGATAGTTTATGTAGTTTTGACCAGTTAAATTACAAATGAATAATAAGATGAAATTAAACATCCTAAGATATAAGGAAGTTAATTTGTGTTATTAAGCCTAAAGTAAATTAATATTAACTCAAGTTTAATATTAAACTTGATCCTTAAATGGAAATTAGGATCCATTTATTTTAGAATCGTTTCTAATTTTTTTAACAGTTACTATATGAGATAGATCATTTATTTATTCAAAAAGAAAAAAGTTAAAGGAAACTGAAAAGAGAAAAAAAAAAGTATTTTTAAGAAAAAGTGGGGTTGAATATTAAATTATGAAAACTTGATGGACCTGTTTGTATATTAATAAAGATATGTTTGCTTTCATTGAGCGCCACCAAATTTCTGTTCTACCAAAATGATAGTGTTATTTGAACCAAAAGCTGGTAAATTAACATAAAATTATAAGCTCACTAAATTCGTTGCATTTATTTGAAAATATGGATCTAAATTTAATATAATAAAGTTCGAGTAATTTGGAATTGAGGTATAGTTGATTGATTCATATAGTAACATTTGAGTAATTTAAAATTGAGGTATAGTTAATTGACTCATATAGTAAAATCCAAGTAATTTGAAATTGAGGTCTAGTTGATTGATTCATATAGTAAAACACAACTGATGCACAAAGCTTCGGCTATGCATGAGGTTCAAAAAACAGTTGGATCACAAGAGTCTTTTGTACGCAGTTTTATCCTGCATTTTTGCAAGAGGTTGTTTCCACAACTCGAACTCCTGACCTCCTAATCACATGTCAAAAACTTTACTAGTTATGCCAAGAGGCTATTTCCGCAGCTCAAACCCGTGACCTCCTGATCAAAATACAACAACTTTACCATTTACGCTAAGGCTCTTCTTCACTACTAATCTTACATGTGACAACATATTTCAGGTGCATCAGTAGGTGTGTTCTGTGGATCAAGTGGAAAAACAAGAAGGTCATGGGCAAGAAACACTACAGATGAAGATGGAGATTTCCTTATTGATCTTCCTTCTCATCTTCATGCTATTCCAAACTTGGAAAAAACATGTCTTGTTAAAGTCCTTCATCTGCCAAGAAACACCATTTGTGAACATGCTTTTAGAGGAAAACATAAAGGACTCCAATTAATTTCGATCGGTGGAGGCATCCGTACTTACACGACACAAACAATTCATCTAACCCCTAAAGTTACACAAAGGTGCAGAAAGAAAGTTGTTGTCATGTGATCAGGAGGCCAAAAATTCAGCACGTCCAACGACTCAAATCTGTTGGCGCTTTGATCAGTCACAAACATTGAGTCGTTGGATGAAGCTTGAAACATAACCCTGTATTAGCCCACAATTTGTTGTTTGCTTCCTCCCACGACGAGTTTATGTGTGTGTGTGTGTGTGAGAGAGAGAGAGAGAGATGTAAATATAAGGTTTCTTCATTCTTGTATGAATGGTGTGTAACAGGCACATGTATTTCCACTGAGAATATTAAAAGTAGCCTTTCATAGCCACACCAGATGCACAAACTTTGAATATATTAAAGTAACAGCATAAATTGTATTCACTACAGAATCAATAACTAAAATCTGGGGTGCATAAATGTAGCAATCATTCACACAGATCCACAAAAAAACAAAAAGACGCGCTAAAAGAAGTTTAAGGACGATGTGATCCTGTGATTCAACAGCTTATCAGACAAACGAAAAACTATCCAGGAGAATGTTCCAAAAGAAACCTTTGTCTATTAAGTTGACATGATGTCCTCTCCTCGGGATAACTAATAAGTAACTCTTAAGAACTCTCCTGAGCTTTCTTCTCAGCTCCAGAAATGATATACTGAGCAACATCTGCACAACATTTAAGCTTGTCTGCCTCTTCATCAGGTATCTCAATCGAGAATTCTTGTTCAAACGCCATGACAAGTTCCACTCTATCTAAGCTGTCTAGGCTCAAGTCCTTCTGGAAATCAGCACTCTCAGTGACCTATAAAAAGATTTAGGATTCAGCTGTAATATCCACTATTGGACTCGTCTTTTGCCACAACATGTGTTAAATTGATATAGACCATCAGCAGAGACAAATCCAGAATTTAAACTTTAACCGGTTCAACTTTTAAGGTCCTTAGCATTGAATCATTACTCCCTCCATTTCAATTTGTTTGTCTAGTTTTGACTTGACATGGAGTTAAAGAAAGTAAAGAAGACTTTTGAATCTCGCGGACTTAAACTAAAGATATGTAGTATGTACCAAAATGTCTTTTAATCTTGTGGTCTTAAACATGCCATGTGGAAAACTGGAATTAACGAGTTGCCAAAATAGGGAAAAAGGCATTTGTAAGACAAACAAATTGAAATAGAGGGAGTACTTATTTTGTTGCAGTTTTAGTAATCTTTACACAAAAACTTATGCTCCGCATCAGAAGTACAAAAAATGGATGAATCATACCTTGGTTGCATCAATCTTGTCAAATTTCTTCACCAGGTTAAGCACTTGTTCCTTTATCTGATCCTGCTCGGTGGAACCAGAATTGCTACAGGTGCGTATTTGCAAATTGAGTATATTTAACGCACTCCAACCTTCAGCTTGAGATAATAATACTTGTATTGGGACCTTAACCCGTACATACTTCAGAATAGATGATCTCAAGCTTTGCATTTTGAACCTACAACAAGTCGTCGATGTATTAGCACATGCAAAAGCAGTTTAAAGAGGTAGAAGATGCAAAAGAAAACAAGGCAAAGAGAAGTAGAAGGTCCTAAAGATAAGGCATACATGTACTAACAGCAAGATAAGCCATTTTTGTCCCACATTTCCTGTTTCATGTCTATGTATTGGAAGATTCACCAAGATAAGTTGGTCTAGTGAATAGAGAATCTGCTAAATCTTAAAAGCCATTACATAATTATAAGTGAAATAATAGAGGCTGTAATTCTATGATATGCAAAACTGTCAGCAAGTTTGTTTAACAGGTACATACTTCATCGAATCAAATTTCTGAACAGGAGAAGCAACCTAAATTAGCACCCTTGACATACGGCCTATAATCACATGTAGCATTCTAATTTATAATAACGCGAGCATGCTTATTTTCCACAGCCAATGCTCACATGTTTACTGTATTGTAACACTTAACTGGCTTTTTTTCCACAAATATATGATCTATCATATGAGCAAAAGTCTTACTACTTGTTTCGAACTTGAATGCCTAATGAGATTTCTCCTGCTGAAAATTGAATTCCCTTGCTTGCTTCAGGAAATGATGTCGTTCTTGCCTTCAGTGGTAAAAGCAACGTGTACTATACGGGCTCACGGGAACCCGTAGCTTCTTCCACAGACCCTATATACTGTATGTATTAAGAAATCCACCAATTATCTATAAATAATTGACTGTGAACCTAGTTATTATTATTGTATATTTACTTCACGTTGAGGGAACCCATAAAATTTGAATCATAAATCCGCTTTAGCTGACAATGAATGCCCTAACCCCTTAATATTCCAACTTTCACATCCACAACCCATTAAACTAATCTCAAACTTGCCTATGAATCAGATGAAAAATTCAGAACTATAAACGAGATCGTATAAGCCTAGCAAGTGGTCAACTGATACCGGTAGAAGTGGCTATGGTAAAAGTGCTTTCCAATCCGTCACATCGTCCCATCCTCCTAACGATATATTGTGAGGAACTTTACAAAGCCATTCGTGGTCTATTTATATATACCGAAACTAATTGCCTAAAAGAAAAGCAGCATAATGCTAAGGAAAACAAGTGAAACTGCTACTCAATCCATAACCACTACATATGTTATGAAGATTATTTATCAGATTATACATCAACAACCAAGCTCCAATTTTAATAGTGTATCAAAATCATCTTGTGATGCTTTCAAAATCCATATAAAAGAACCAACATCAAAATGACAACTTCCTTTATTTCAGTTAGACCGCTTGGGTTTTTTTTTCGTCTATAGAAGGCAGTCAACGTGTCAACCATTCTTCCCCCATTAGACTTGTCAGAAACAATTAACTTAAAATGATAGCCATACAAATGTCTATGAATTGTTATGGAGCATAAGTTTTAAAAGTGTTTCTTTCTTAAACTCCAAACACAGTAAAACACCGACACATAAAATGGGAACGGAGGGAGCATACAAAATGATAATTTTCATCACACCCATTAAAAAGAGACAACTCAAATTGTTAACTTTATAACACCCATTACACACCAAAGCACCAAACTTTAAATGCTTATTTGAATAACACCCATTAAAAAGTTACCAGTTTCAAAAAAAATAAAATAACACCCATTAAAAATTACAACTTGAAGTACTGATTCACACAAATATCTATAAATAGTTATACAATTTCCTTTCTTAAATTCCATGCACAGTCAAACCCCGTCACATAAATTGGGAACAAGGGAGCATCAAAAACCCAAAAACCAAAACACCCATTGGCACAAAGCATTCCACATTAGCAGGGTCCGTGGAAGGGCCCCCGCACCCCAAGGGGTGTGAGGTACACGGTCTACTAACGGCAGCATTAGTAACTGCTTTCACAGCTCGAACCCGTGACTATAGGTCACACGTAGACAACTTTATAGTTACTCCAAGACTCCCCTTCACACCCATTAATAAAAATACTCAAAAATGTTAACTTTATAACACCCATTAACAAAAATACTCAAAAAAATGTTAACTTTAAAACACCCATTAACCAAAAAGCTCAAAATCTTAACTTTATAACACCCATTATATCCAAAGCACCAAACTCCAAATGTTTATTTCTACAACACACATTAAAGATTACATCTTGAAGTAATGATTCACCTTTTTTTTTTAACTTGTTAGGCAGAATGATAAATGATATATAGATAGATATATGGAGACTAACAAGAAACAAAATAGCTGAGAAATAGCAAGAAACTTACCAATTTTACTTTGTTTTCTCAGATTCTTTATGAACTGTTTGCTTTAAGATTACTATCTGTTTGATGAATTACCTCAAAGAACTGAAATTAGCCGGGATAGTTCTGGGCCTGGATAATGGAAAATATGGGCCTCAGGTACACAACTTAGGCCAAATCCAAGGTACATAGTTGGGCCATCACCAAGTTTAACCGTCTTCCATCAAAATAATAGCAAATAATATTAAAATATATATGTTATATTATTTGTGTATATAAATTAAATTCCTGTCAATTATAGTAGTAAATCGTAATAAACAACACTATTTTAAATTAACGTACACTGATAGGAATACCTGCCAAAAAGTGATATCAACACTAATAATTCTAAAATTAGAAGTATCACTAACTTTTTTGGTCGATAAAATTATATTATTTTTATATATAATAACAATAACATATTTGGACGGAGTCTCATGTATTCGATAATTAAGATGTATACACATATCTTAAATCTATTTTTGTAGAATAAATAAGTTATTTTTAATAGATATTCGACTAAAAAAATCAAGTTATTAGGATGGCAAGGAGAATGAATAATAATTAAAAAAAATATCAAGTAAATTAGAACAATAGATAGCAAGAAACATTGAAGAAAGATGAAACTATGTGATTACTAATTAATAATACTAATAAAGACAAAATGACATGATTTTTTTTATAGAAAGGGTTGAGTTTTTCGTGTTTACTATTTTATATTTTAAATTTCATTCGTGATAATCTTTGATTCCGCCGCTATTCGACCACTTGCCTTTTGTTCTTTCTTTCTTCTTCATACATATGACCTCATAACACATTAATGCGAAGTATATAATGCTACCGGATTTGTTGTATTGAATATGTTCAATCGAAAATTATATTTTATATAATATATATAGAGCAAAAATAAATTTCTCTATTATATATATATAAACTGATATTTTTTTAATCAAGAGATAGAGATAAATATAAAATTATAGTAACGTTTGGCAATCCAACATTTGTTATTAAAGATGAAGTTGAGACTTGAAGTTTATGGGGTCTGAACTGTCATGATTTAATCTTGTAAAATGATCTAATCAAACCTGCTAGCAAATTTAGACATAAAGTGTGTTGTGTAGGTGGAAGGAAAATG
Organism: Solanum paucissectum; assembly: GCA_029582445.1. Taxonomy (NCBI): domain Eukaryota; kingdom Viridiplantae; phylum Streptophyta; class Magnoliopsida; order Solanales; family Solanaceae; genus Solanum; species Solanum paucissectum. The sequence goes on along the minus strand of JAJONZ010025069.1, from coordinate 5,162 downwards.
AGGTTAAGACAAACACATCTGTAAACCAAGTCTGAATAAGACACTAAATCACACGTTTCATATAATTTGTAATCTTCTCTATTTTGGAAAAAGTTGCCAAACCTTATTACATAAGATTTTATTATGTGACAAAAATAAATAAAGAGAGGGAAAAAAAGAGGATCTAAATCTCTTTCACATTAATACTAAAGGGATAAATTATTTATACAAGATATATAAACTTGACCATAAATTAGAGGATAATAGATCAAATTATTGAGATTTGTCGAATTTGTAAGTGAAAATGTCTTTATTTTCATGTATTATACTTTTAATTTGAGATTTCGATTTTGAACATTGAGGATGAAATCGTCTATAGTAGGAAAAACTATCATTAAAATTAAACTTTTTGACATAATTTTAAATTAATCAAATCTCAAAGTAAATATCGAATGCTAAACAAGAAAGTGAAGAAAAAAACAACAAAAAAACTACTTTCTCCTTATGAAATAAACAAAGGGAATTTTTCATAAATACCAATGGTGGGGCATAATTATCAACCATAACGATAGTTTCGATAATTATCAAACATAATAACAATTTTTTAAATTTATATTAGCGATACAACAATTTACTCTCTAAAATTTACTATATATCAATGATACAACAATTCGTTCTGTACTAGTGACACAAAATTATTAATCGAACGACTTAATCTTTATAGTTTTGATACACAAAGCAAATTTCAAAAAACTCTCGACACGTTTAATAAATATATAGTGTATAAGTTTGGTTTCGAAAAGAAAATTACTCCAAAATTTAAGTCGGTGGGAGATTAAAATAAAGCCCTTTATATAACTAACATTTGACACTTAAAACAAACCAACAAAATTTCCCAAATGGACACACAATGGAGAGACAAAAAACTATATCCAGCCTTGGGCATTTTCACCATTTTTTTTCTTTTGTACTTGAGTTTCAATGACAATTTTAATTTCACTTTCCCACAAATCTTTCTAAGACAACCTTATATGGGTTTTGTTGGGGTTAATGAAACTAGATTTTTCATCAAGAATGAAAATCCAAAGACTCGATCTTTAACATTTCAAGAATTGTACATTAATGGTTGGAATTCTTATTGGTTAATGGAGGAAAGTGTTTGGGTATCTTCAAGATTTAGGGTTTCTAAGATGTTGAAAAGAGGAGCTGAAATGGGGTTGAGTGTTTGTAGGACTTGGGCTTTTAGTGATGGTGGTGGACCTAATGATCTTCAGCTACTTCCTGGAGTCTTCAATGAAAGAGTCTTTAAGGTGGTACTTCTATTTCAAAATTGCTAATTTTTCTGTTATTTGGGGTTTTTTTTTATTTTTGTAGCATCTCACTTTGTGGAATTTTACCGTGTATGTTGTTTTTTGTAGCACTTGTTAGGATTATTGAAGTACTTATAGACTCTATATGTTGCTCGGACTTTTCAAATATGTTGTTTGCATTTGTGTTGGATACTTCAAAAATGCACTTACTTTTAGAGGATCCGACACGCATCCATCAACAATTTTGAAGAGTCTGAGCAACATAACTTATGCTCCCTTCATTTCAGTTTGATTGTTTGGTTTTGAATTGACATGGAGTTTAAGAAAGTAATAAAAGAGTTTCATTGGGTATGTTGTTGTTGTTTTTTGTAGAAATTATTGGGATCACTGAAGTACTTATAGACTATGTTGCTCGAAGTTTTCAAAAATGGTGTTTGTACTCGTGTTGTATACTCCAAAATCACTTACTTTTAGAGGATCCAACATGTGTCCATCAACATTTTTAAAGAGTCGGAGCAACATAACTTATACTCCCTCTATTTCGATTTGATTGTCTGGTTTTTTGATTTGACGTGGAGTTTTAAGAAAGTAAAAGAAAGAGTTTTGAATCTTGTGGTCTTAAACTAAAGATTTATAGAATGCACTAAAATGTTCTTTAATCTTGTGGTCTTAAACATGTCAAGGTGGAAAGTTGGAATAAAAAAGTTGCTGAAAATGGGAAAGAGACATTTTTTTTGAAACGGACTAAAAAAGGATAGTAAGACTAATTATTTGATAGGGAGGGAGTAATAACTTATTGAACAATTTGAGAAGTTGTTTCTTAATTCAAAAAAATGAGAATCATTTTTTCTAATTCGTTGTTGTTCATGGTGTTTTAGGGTGTGATCTTGATTTATTTCTCTTGAAACAGAGATGATTTTATTTGTTAATAGAAGTTTAGTGAAAATAGAAGGTAAAGTTTGAGTCTTTGTATAAATTTTAGGCGTATTAAACTTAAATATTGTGCTCTTCAATTGGTAGTATAACTTAATTTGTATGATAAGTGCATAAATCAACTAGTAATCAAGGTGGCGGCCAATGAAGTGGGATGAAAATCACAGGAGAGCGGAGAATTTACAAAAAGGTGAGGTGATTTTTTCCCGTCTACCAAAATCTGATAGATGGAATAACTCGCTACCAGTTTCAAGGTACCCATAGAATAGTCGAGGTGCATACAAACTGCCTTGAACACAACCATAAAAAAGAACAATTGACCAGCTTACATGTATCTTGTGCTCACTGGTGAGGGGTTGGGGCTGGGGCTGGTGAATAGTAGGTTTGAAACTTTGAATATTCTATTAAACATCTAAAAGCTAGCAAGGCGTCATTACGGATAGACCCGCTTTTGGTCATATCATTGACATATTATGAAATTGTAATCCAAACTGAAAAGGTTTTGTGCAAAGGTACTTTGAAAGGACTAAACTTTTTGGTGTTTAACATAATGAACATCAGTTAAAGATTAGTAGAATCACTTCTGATAGTTTAACTTTTCTACATCTAACCATACAAATGAGTAGCATATATTATTCTGCAATTATGGTTGCAATGCAGAATTTACTACAATATCAAGCATTCATGAGTTCTTACCTACTGCTATACTGAAGATCCAAGCAATTTAGTTTTGTGTGTATAGTAGATTGCGCCTAGATGGCCAAAGATACAAATTTTATGTAGTATTTGTTCAAAAATTCATTATATTCAGTCTTTATTATATAATCCATCTAACACCATAAGAACTCGGCAGAAAGTATCAATAGAAACCACAGACTAGTAGACCACCAGTAGATAAAAATAGATATTATAGTGCACATATGCAATTCCAAACGATTATCTTGCCGATGTATCTGCAAGCATACATTCACACAAGTCTGTTCATCTTACTAGACTATTACGAACTATTGTTCAGGGCCTTGCTTAGTGATGCAATTTTATGCCACATGGTATTAATAAATTTTTACCTTTTCCCCGTATTTTGATATAATCTTATCATCCTATCAATTTCAGGGATTAGATTTTGTCATTGTTGAAGCAAGGAAGCATAACATTCGATTAATCCTTAGTCTTGTAAACAATTTAAAAGCATATGGTGGCACTGCTCAATATATGAGGTGGGCGCGAGAAGCAGGTACCAATGTGTCCTCATCAAGAGATGCATTCTTTACCAATCCAACGGTCAAAGCATACTACAAGTCTTTTGTCAAGGTATGTTCAAATTAAGCAAACTTAAGACATTTGACAATGCTAACTGAATACACTTTGAAGAAGCTTTTCCCATTAAGCAATTTCTTTCCATTTACTTTCACGTGATGAACTATAAACACATTATAATTTTTTCCATGTTGCGCATGACAGGCTATTGTGACAAGAAAAAACTCTATAAGTGGAGTTAAATATTCAGAAGAACCGGCCATATTTGCGTGGGAACTCATAAATGAGCCTCGTTGTGAATCCAGTTCATCAGCTGCTGCTCTCCAGGTTAGTTTTTTTAATTATACTGCTTACTAGTGAGATTTGGCCTCTCAATAACACTAGAAAAATGGCGATTTTGAAGCAAGGAAAATAAAGCATCTGGCAGAGATTACTTTTTTGTCTTTGTTTGTGTGAATTAGTTTGCATATCAATAGTTCTAGTACATAAAGCAAGTTTTTACTCGTCCCGTTGCACCTATTATGGTCAAACCTCTCTATAACTGCATTGTTTGTGCAGACAATATTTTTTGGCTGTTGTAATGAAATGTTGTTATAGAGAATAGAACTCATAACATAACATGAAAAAATCGGTTCTAAAGAAAAACTTGGCTGTTATAGTGAAGTGTTGTTATAGAGGATGACTGTTATAGAGAGGGGTCTGATTGTAGTACCTTCTTTCTTTAGCTTCAATGGTAATTTCGTGAACAGGCGTGGATAGCAGAGATGGCTGGATTTGTCAAAAGCTTGGATCAGAAGCATCTCGTGACCATTGGACTTGAGGGCTTTTATGGTGTGGAGAAAGCTGGAAACGTTGGATTGAACCCAGGGAAATGGGCTGCATCACTTGGAGTGGACTTCATTGAGAACTCGGCTACTGAAAACATCGATTTTACTTCCGTTCATGCATACCCCCACAGTTGGTTAGTCAAGCAGTGTAAATTTGTTCCAAATCAGATACAATTTTATAGTAGCATATGTAGAAGTTTAAGCTCGTATGTGTTTATAACTGCCTTCCTCGATTATGTTAAGAGATGTTATCTTGCAGGATCAAAGGTGGAATAAATTCAAACGCGAGAGTAGATTTTCTATCTCATTGGGTTGATTCTCACATTAATGAAGCTGAAAAGATCCTTAAGAAGCCTGTTCTCTTCACAGAAGTTGGTTTTCCTTCGAGTATACAAAAGAATGGATTATACGACAGAAATATTTTTCTGAAAATAGTTTATGACAAGATTTACGAGTCAGCAAAGAAGAAGAAAGCTGGTGCAGGAGCATTAGTATGGCAGCTATTAGTGGAAGGAATGGAACGATATGGAGACCAGTTCTCGTTTATAGCCTGGAAGCATCCTTCTACCTATAAACTGATGGTAGAACAATCTTGCAGGCTTCTCAACATATCTTGTTTGGCTAATGCATCTTAAATATGAAATGTTTTTTATTCATTCATCTTCCTCGAGGAGACGGACAATATAGGAGAAACAATGTAATGTGCTTCGGCTGAACAACTTCCAGATCTTAGCAACGAGCCAAACACGAGATTGGAATGATTTGAAGTTCTGATATTGCTCGAGGATATGTAAGAACTGGATGAGTGCAAGAACCAGATTTTTTCTTTAGTACAGGCGTGACTTCGAAATTCTGT
>JAJONZ010025068.1:0-20875 GCA_029582445.1 Solanum paucissectum | reverse complement strand
ATTCTCTTAGAACATGAAATTGGAATGTTCTTCACCAAAAAGGATTAATAACACCCCCAATCTAGGTCACAGTTAATCTTCTCCTGTCTCGTTGATCTCTCTGTATAGGATACGTACTAATGCCTTTCTAAATTCTCTTAGAACATGAAATTGGAATGTTCTTCACCAAAAAGGATTAATAACACCCCCAATCTAGGTCACAGTTAATCTTCTCCTGTCTCGTTGATCTCTCTGTATAGGATACGTACTAATGCCTTTCTAAATTCTCTTAGAACATGAAATTGGAATGTTCTTCACCAAAAAGGATTAATAACACCCCCAATCTAGGTCACAGTTAATCTTCTCCTGTCTCGTTGATCTCTCTGTATAGGATACGTACTAATGCCTTTCTAAATTCTCTTAGAACATGAAATTGGAATGTTCTTCACCAAAAGGATTAATAACACCCCCAATCTAGGTCACAGTTAATCTTCTCCTGTCTCGTTGATCTCTCTGTATAGGATACGTACTAATGCCTTTCTAAATTCTCTTAGAACATGAAATTGGAATGTTCTTCACCAAAAAGGATTAATAACACCCCCAATCTAGGTCACAGTTAATCTTCTCCTGTCTCGTTGATCTGATTCAAACAAATTCTCCAAGCTAGAAAGATGCACATTACTGCTTATTCTGTTCCTTGTCATACTGCCAGCCTTCTTTTCAAATTCATTGGGGTCAACTATATGAATCCTTAATAGCTATTGTGTTCTATTCAAGCCTGTCTTGGTGGAATGTCTGTTCAGAGAGAGTATATCTGATTGTGTGCTTCTTATGAACCAGATAAATCGCATCTCACATTGTTGGGTATCCCAGTATGGGCCCAAAGAAAAAACTGAAATTTGCTTTCGAGTCTTTCTGGGATGGAAAGAGCAGTGCTGAGGATTCAGTCATCCACCTGAAAACACATGTCTGATGCTGGCATTAAGTACATCCCAGCAACACATTCTCTCGACACAACCGCAATGCTTGGTGCCATCCCATAATCAGGCGAATTTTTGGGATGCTTGGTGCCATCCCAAAACACTTTGTCCATGTTGGGCCTATTCTTACTAGTACTATAAGGAATTGCTGGCTATAAGTGTATTTTAAGATGTTTTACACCAACTTTTACCTTATATGTCAGGTTGCTAATTTCACTTATGCATTCATTGTAATTATCATTTAGTTGACATAATAATGTAAAATCTCATTCATTGATAGAAGATAATCAAAAGATCATGGATTCTACACCTTACTTAATCAAGGTCTTGTCCAATTTGCCTTGTGCAGTTGGTTTGATTTTCTTCCATATCAGATTACCAAGTTTTGTTGGTAGACAGTCTTGACCCTTCGACAAGTTCCCTGAATTTTCGATCCATAGTAAGAGTGCAATACGTGATCTGTAGATTAGTTGCACTTCTCCATTTCCTAAAAACGATTTGACTTTTTATAAAATTATTAGTGAGTTATGTTGACTCTGCAATAATGTTGATAGTAGAATCTCTTTGACATGCCAGTTGCCCATTAAAATCATTAAGTTGGGGCACCTCTAATTGCGGAGGAGTAAGACAAACAACGTACTATTTTCAAAATTTTATAAACTATTTCAAATTATTTTTAAAAAAAAGATCGAGGATAGGAGATTAAATGTGGGGAATCAAATCATTACCAATAAGTGAGAGTTCAGATAATCAATCAATTGAACTACTGAAATTCCCTATTCCAAATTATTACTCCTTTTCTCAGAGAATTTTTTTTATGGACAATTCACATACTTAAAAAGTAGAATGGTCAATTATTCATATGGTTCTTTTTGACCAATTTTTTGTTGTGGCAATTCTTATGAATAATAATATTCCGTATCTTTAAACGCTAAAAATTACATTCAATAACCTTGAAAATGAATAATCTTAAATTTTAACTCTCCACTTATCTTGTGGGCAAACCTTCAAAACTCAAATCCAAACTTGAAGATTCAATGCCAAATTCATAGTTATATACGTAAAACTTTTTGATTCTCAAATCAAAATTATGTCATATAAATTGAAACATAACGAGGAATAACTATTTAGAAAAGGTAAACACAAAAGAAACAGTAAAAACTGTGTTGGTTCTAAAACAGAGCAAAGCCAACCCAATCAGCATCGCTCACTGGTTGGCGACGACTCACGTGACGAAAACGAAGAGGAAAGTGAATCATGAAAAGGAGAAATTGACTTCCGGCTAGACACTGACCATCGACAAACTGTCTCTAGATCCGACAAGTAATCCGGTCCCGGTTCAGGTCCATTCTTATGACTCTTCTACTTCATATTCTTCTCCGTTGCTTGCTTCAGCAATGGAGACGGAAAGCACCAATCTGAGGCAACTCCCATAGCGGGTCGGGTCAAACTTATACTTGTAGTTTTCCTCCTAATACAATTCTTGCTATATATATATATATATATAGTGAAGATGAAGATGAAATGCATATATAAGCCGTTATCTAAGTAGACAAATTTATGAGGCAAAGAAGAAAGACTAGAAAGCAAACCATATCAAAAGACTTCCCAATAATCCAAATAAGCCGTCGATTAATGTGACTTAGCAAGTTTTGATAAGAGGAATACAAATTCAAAATACCATGTCCTGTGGCATGTTGCTAAGCGCTTGCATTGTACTGCTTGCAACATTCAAAAGTTGCAAATACTCATCCCCTCCGTCAACAAGACACTGCAGAAAAAGGAAAACATAAGCACATCATTGTCAGCTAACTGTGCCGGAAACAGTCAATTCTATGGTGCTGATACAGTACTCCAGTTCCCCGGAAAAGAGAAAAATAAACGTCTCATTTTGTAAGACACTTTTATCATTTAAAGAGTCAAAACAAGTTGTACTTTTGACTACAGTTTTTACAAACACTTGTCATGCATGAAAAAAGTTCTACTTTGGCTGTAAATTAAGAAATCAATACGAATTGATGTTGGAAATTAAATGTTGGACCCTTGTAGTTCTAATCCCATCATTCTTTCAGAGATGGAAATAAAAAATAAAACACAACGGAGTATAAACAGTACTAATCACTATTAACAACAATACAATCGTTGAGCTGAATATAATTCACACCATTTTTAACGTCTCTTTCAGCATTTGGAGGTTCTTTTCTAGAAATTACCCAAATTTCTCAATTTTTCGTATGTATACCCCATGTCTCCTGCGCCATGGAGCATCCAATTTTTTTTCACAAAAAAAACTTATACATATTCGAAATGAGTTGGGGAACAACCACGTATACACACGTCATCTTTTGACGCCTATTTCGCATTTACAAGCATCTGTCACTCGGAGCACCCAAATTTTTTTCTCAATAAACTTTATGAGGACTTCCGTAATGAGTTGGGTAACTGGCACATTTACTCACACCATTTTTTGACGCATATTTCCGCCTTTACAAGCCGCTTTTTAGAAATTACCCGTTTTGGTGCCCTGGAGCACCGAAAATTTTAATCTTAAAAAACTTTATGAGGACCTTTGTAATGAGCTGGAAACCACTACGTATACTCACACCATTTTTTTAACGCCTATTTCCACATTTACAGACCCTTTTTTTAGGAATTGTCAAAATTCTTCGATTTTTTGTGTATATAGCCCATTGATCTAGCGCACATGTGCTCCCAAATTTTTTTCTCAATAAACTTTATTAGGACCTCCATTATGAGTTGAGGAACCACCAAGTATTCTCACATCATTTGTTTAACGTCTATTTCAGCATTTACAGGCCCTTTTTAGGAATTACCCAAAATCCTTGATTTTTCGTTTGTTATATAGCCCATTGATCTTGCGCCCCATAGAACCAAAATTATTTTTCTCAAAATATATTATACGGACCCCCGTAATGAGTTGGGGAACAACCACGTTGATTTGTGTGTGTTATATAGCCCATTGATCTCGCGCCCCATAGCACCAAAATTATTTTTCTCAAAAAACATTATACGGACCCCCATAATGAGTTGGGGAACAACCACGTTGATTTTTCGTGTGTTATATAGCCCATTGATCTCGCGCCCCATAGCACCAAAATTATTTTTCTCAAAAAATATTATACGGACCCCCGTAATGAGTTGGGGAACAACTACGTATATTCACACCATTTTTAACGCTTATTTTCGCATTTACATGCCCTATTTTGGAAATAAGACAAAATCCTCAATTTTTCTGGTGTTATAGCCTGTTTATTTAGAACCCTCAATTTTTTTTTATGTGGACCTTTGTAATGAGTTGGGGAACCGCCAATTATACTCACACCATTTTTAACGCTTATTTCCGCATTTTTAGTTCCTTTGTCTGGAACTACCCAAATTCTCCGATTTTTCGTGTGTTATAATAGCTCATGAATATGGCGCTTTGGAGCACCCAATTTTTTTTTCTCAAAATACTTTATGACGACCTCCGTAATGAGTTGGGGAACACCCACGTATACTCACATGATTTTTAACGCCTGTTTTCGCATTTACAGGCTCTTTTTTAGTAATTGCAAAAAATCCTCATTTTTTAGTAATTGCACTCCGGAGCACCCACATGATTTTTAACGCTTGTTTTCGCATTTACAGGCTCTTTTTTTGTAATTACAAAAAATCCTCATTTTTAGTAATTGCACTCCGGAGCACCCACATTATTTTTATCAAGAAAATTTATGAGGACCTCTTTAATGAGTTAGGAACCACCACAAATACTCATACCAATTTTTAACGCTTATTTTCGCCTTTAGAGACTTTTTTTTTAGGAATTACCCATAATCCTCAATTTTTCATGTGTTATAGCCTATGTATCTGGCGCTTCGAAGCACCCAATTTTTTTTTCTCAAAAAACTTTATGAGGACCTCCGTAATGAGTTGGGGAACCATCACGTATATTCACACCATTTTTAACACCTATTTTGGGATTTACAAGCCCTTTTTAGGAATTACCCAAAATCCTCAATTTTTTATGTGTTATAGCTCATGGATGTGACACTCCGGAGCACCCAAATTTCTTTTTCAAAATTTTTCTGAGGACCTCTGTAAAGAGTTGGGGAACCACTATGATAGTCACTCCATTTTTAACGCCTATTTAAGCTTTTATAGGCCCTTTTTTAAGAATTACCCAAAATCCTTGATTTTTCGTGTGTCCCAAGGATCTGGCACACCGGAGCACCCAAAATGTTTTGAGAACCTCTATAATGAGTTAGGAACTATCACGTATACTCACACTGTTATTATAATGACTATTTCCGCTTTTACAATTTTTTAGAAATTACCCAAAATCCTCAATTTTCCGTGTCTTATAGCCACGGATCTGGCATCCCGGAGCACCCAAAACTTTTCTCTAAAAACCGTTTATGAGGACCTCTGTAACGAGTTGTGAAAACACCACTTGTATTCACAACATTTTTAACGTCTATTTTCACATTTACAAGCTTTTTTTAGGAATTACCCAAAAATCGGATCTGGCGCTCCGGAGAAGCCAATTTTTTTCCCAAGAAACTTTATGAGGGCCTCCGTCATAAGTTGGGTAAGCACCACGTATGCTCACACCATTTGTTAATACCTATTTCCGCATTTAAAGACCATTTTTTGGAAATTATCCAAAATCCTCGATTTTTCGTGTGTTATAGCCAAAAGATCTGGCACCCTAGAGCACCCAAAATATTTTTCTCAAAAAACATTATGAGGACCTCCGTAATGAGTTGGGGAACCACCACATATTCTCACACCATTTTTTGTCGCCTATTTCCGCACTTACACGCCCTTTTTAGGAACCACCCAAAATACTCGATTTTTCGTGTGTTATACAACCCATGGATCTGATGCCCCGGAGCATCCAAAAAAATTTCTCAAAAAACTTTGTGAGCACCTTCGTAATGATTTGGGGAACCACCACTTTTATAATCACACCATTTTTAATGCCTATTTTTGCATTTACAGGCCCTTTTGTAGAAATTACCCAAATTCTTCGATTTTTCGAGTGTTATACCCCATGAATCTGGCGCCCCGGAGTACCCAAATTATTTTTCTCAAGAAAATTTATGAGGACCTCCGTAATGAGTTGGGCAACCACCACATATACTCACATCAGTTTTTAATGCCTATTGATAATTTGTAAACGCTATCAAAGGTACTTCATCCAATACTAAGCATCAACGATCGTTCAGTAGTAATATAACCCAACTAGTGAGTTGGGGTCGAGTCCCAAGGGAGTGGTTCGTAATCGAGAATCAATAGAAAAGTAAGAATATGCTCTAGTCAATCGTAGCTAAAAACATTTACGAATAAAAGCATGGTTTAAATTATAGGTGACACAAGTGTCAAATATCAATAGGGTTTTTTTTTGTATTATCAACTAAAACAGCAACTAACACAAAAATACGAATATAGAGACGATATTTTTGGGATGTGATTGGATTATAGGCTAAGGTAAACAATCGGGTAATTGCAATTAATAGTAAAAAGTTGCAAATGAGTGAATAAGCTAGACTTTAGTGGGGGTAAACTTTCTCTCGAACAATTTACCCCGAATCAAATTGGTTTCTCTCGAACACCAATAAGCAGCAATGAAGCACAACCTTCGCTTTAGTCCATTCACTCTTTCGAGCTGAATGTGTGGAAAAGGGTTTAGGGTTCACTCTCTCGAGCTGAACCCATGACAACCCAATACCCACATACCATCGATTCAGTAATTTTAGTTTTAAAACCTCTCTATCGAGCAAGCCAAAAACATGAAATTAGGATTGTATTTGCAACTACAACCCATTAAATTCAACCACAATTACTGAACGAAATCACTTTTAAACAACAAAAAACTATCAATTAACACCCAATAGTTAAATCAACTCATAATCACATAATCACACCACAAGAATTTGGGTTTTAGCTAGACATAGTAAAAAGGTAAAAATCGTTACCAAGTTGTGTTTCCATCAACTGGGTACGATAGATATTGTCTTTACAAAGGTCTAAGATGAAGAATTTTCAACACCCACTTCCAATTTCTTAGAAATGAAAATCTTCAAAGCTAAGGAAATATTGTCTCTTTATTCAGTTCTAAGCTCTAAACTTCATAAACTACTGAATGTTAAATCAAATACTAAGCTAAAAATTTAAACAAGTATTTACAGTTGCCAAAAAGTGTGTTACGAAGGTTCAGTCGGCGCAGTTAGTCGGGATCGCCGATCTAATCGGTGATCCACCCTTTGGTCATTATCATCGCCGTTTTGCTTTTGCCTTCAGCATCGTCAGATTCTGTAACTTTGGGCGATATGACACTGTATCGCAAAACCGTTCGGTGACTTGCCGACTGCTCCATTTTTTCATCGACTAGATTTTCTCTTTCAGGGCTTGGCACTTTGAAATACTAGGCGAGGCCTTGGCCATTCGGCGACTCGCCTAATGGGTTAGGCAATCCTCAAACCTTCTTTCCTTCGTACTTTCAGCTGCCTTGTTCCTTTTTGCTCAATAGTGTCCATGCTTTGTTCCTCAATCCAAATACCTGAAATTCAAGGATTTACATCTGTTATTGGCACAAAATATGCATTTAAGGACACTAAATCTATTAAAACGAAGCCCTTAATGAGTCCAAATCGTGGACTCATCACCTATTTTCATATTTACAGGACCTTTTTTAGGAATTACCCAAAATCGTCAATTTTTCGTGTGTTATAGCCCATGGATCTGGCACCCCGGAGCACCCAAAAAAAAAATTATCGAAAAACTTTATGAGGACCTTTGTAGTAAGTTGGGAACCACCACGTATACTCACACAATTTTTTAACGCTTATTTCCGCATTTATAGTTCCCTTTTTAGGAATGACCTAAAATCCTCAATTTTTCATGTGTTATAGCCCATGGATATGACGCCCCGAAGCACCCAAATTTTTTTCTCAAAAAACTTGATCAAGACCTTTGTAATGAGTTGGAGAACCACCACGTGCACACACACCATTTTAACGCCTATTTCCGTATTTACAGGCCCTTTTTTAGAAATTACCCAAAATTCTTAATTTTTTGTGTGTTATAGCTAATGAATCTGGCCAGTGGCGGAGCTACCTTGTTCTTGAGGGGTTCATCCGAACTTCCTCGGCGGAAAATTAGTACTATTTATACATGGTTAATATAATTTTTTGGTATATATAGTAGATGTCGAACCCCCTTCGGCTACTTCGTGTGTCTATTTCTTTGGATTTTGAACCCCCTTATTGAAAATCCTGGTTCCGCCACTGAATCTGGCACCCTAGAACAACCAAACTTTTTTTCTCAGAAAACTTTATATGGACCTCTGTAATGAGTTGGGGAACAACCATGTATACTCACACCATTTTTAACACCTATTTCCACATTTACAAAACTTTTCTTTAGGAATTACCCAAAATCTTCAATTTTTCGTGTGTTATATAGCCCATGGATCTGCCACCCCGGAGCGCTAATTATTTTTTTTCAAAAACCTTTATGAGGACCTCCGTACCGATTTGGGGAGCCACCACGTATACTCACACCATTTTTTAAAGCATATTTCTATATTTACAGGCCCTTTTTTAGAAATTAACCAAAATTCTTAATTTTTTTCGTGTGTTATAGCCCATGCATCTAGCACCTCAGAGCACTCAAATTTTTTCTCTCTAAAAACTTTATGAGGACCTCCGTTATGAGTTGGGGAGCCACCACATATACTCACATAATTTTTAACGTCTATTTCTGCATTTAAAGGACCTTTTTTAGTACTTACCAATAATCCTCAATTTTTCGTATGTTTTAGCCTATGAATCTGGCACCCCAGAGCCCCCAAATTGTTTCTCAAAAAACTTTTTATTAGGTTCTCTGTAATGAGTTGGAGAACCACCATGTATACTCACATTATTTTTTAACACATACTTCCTCATTGACAAGCCTTTTTTTTGGGAATTATCCAAAATTCTAAATTTTTCGTGTGTTATAGCCCGTGGATCGGGCACCTCGGAGCACCCAATTTTTTTCTCTCAAAACCTACGTAATGAGTTGGGGAACCACCACGTATACTCATACCATTTTTAATACATATTTCCTCATTTACAGGCCTCTTTTTTAGGAATTATCCAAAATTCTGAATTTTTTGTGTGTTATAGCCCATGGATCTGGCGCCTCGAAGCACCCAATTTTTTTTCTCAAAAACTTTATGAGGACTTCCGTAATGAGTTGGAGAACCACCACATATACTTAGACCAATTTTTAACACTTATTTCCGCATTAAAAGACCTTTTTTAGGAATTACCCAAAATTCTTGATTTTTAGCGTGTTATATAGCCCATGGATCAGGCGCACCGGAACACCCAAAAAAAAATTCTCAAAAAACTTTATGAGGACCTCCGTAATGAGTTGGGAAACCACCACGTATAGTCATACATTTTTTTAACGCCTATTTTCGCATTTACAAGCCCCTTTTTAGAAATTATCCAAATTCTTCGATTTATCGTGTGTTTATAGCCCATGAATCTGGCGCCCTGGAGCACCCAAATTTTTTCTCTAATTTTTTTTTATTGAGGACCTCTGTAATAAGTTGGAGAACCACCACATATACGCACACCATTTTTAACACCTATTTCAGCAATTACAGGCTCTTTTTTAGTAATTACTCAAAATCCTTGATTTTTTGTGAGTTATGCCCATGGATATGGCACCCGGGAGCACCCAAATTATTTTTCTCAAAAACTTTATGAAGACTTCCGTAATGAGTTGGGGAACCACTACGTATACTCACACCATCTTTTAAACCCTATTTCCGCATTTACATACTTTTTTTTAGTAATTATCCAAATATCCTTGATTTATCGTGTGTTATTGCTCATGGATCTCGCACATGAAATCACCCAAATTTTCTTTCTAAAAAAACTTTATGAGGACCTCTGTAATGAGTTGAGAAACCGCCACGTATACTGACATAATTTTTAACACATATTTCTGCATTTACAGGCCCTTTTTTAGGAATTACCCAAAATCTTTGATTTTTCGTATGTTATAGCCCATGGATCTGACACCCCTGAGCACCAAAAAAATTTCCCAAAAAACTTTATGAGGACTTTTATAATGAGTTGGGGAACCACCATGACGTATATGCACACCATTTTTAAACGCCTATTTCTGCATTTACAAGCCATTTTTTAGGAATTATTCAAAATCCTTGATTTTCGTGTGTTATAATAGCCCATTGATCTGGCACCCCAGAGCACACACACTTTTTTTGTCAAATTATGAGGACCTTCGTAATGAATTGGGGAACCACCATGTATACTCAGACCATTTTTAACGCCTATTTTCGCATTTACAAGTCTTTTTTTAGGAATTATCCAAAATCCTTTATTTTTCGTGTGTTATAGACCATGGACTGGTGCCCCGAAGCACCAAAAATATTTTTCTCAAAAAACTTTATGAGGACTTCGTAATGAGTTGGGGACGTATAGTCACACAATTTTTAACACCTATTTTCTCATTTACATACCCTTTTTAGTAATTACCCAAAATCCTCAATTTTTCGTGTGTTATAGCTCATGGATTTGGCGCCTTGGAGCACCCAAATTTTTTTTCTTAAAAAACTTTGTGAGGACATCCGTAATGAGTTGGGGGAACCACAATGTATGCTCAAGCTATTTTTAACGCCTATTTTCCCATTTACATGCCCTTTTTAGGAACTACCCAAATTTCTTAATTTTTTGTTTGTTATAGCCCATGGATCTGCGGCCTAGAGTAGCCAAAAAAAAAAAATCGAGAAACTTTATGAGGACCTCCTTAATGAAATGGGTAACCACCACGTATACTCACACCATTTTTAATACATATTTCCGTATTTAGAGGCCCTTTTTTAGGAAGTACCCAAAATCCTCGATTCTCGTGTATTTAGCCAATAAATCTGGCACCGCGGAGCACCCAAAATGTTTTTTTCAAAAAACTTTATGAGGACCTCCGTAATGAGTTGGGGAACCATCACATATACTCACACCATTTTTAACGCCTATATCCGCATTTAGAGGCCCTTTATAGGAATTACCCAAAATCTTCGATTTTTCGTGTTTTGTAGCCCATGGATTTGGCGCCCCGAAACACCCAAATTTTTTTCTCCAAAAATCTTTGTGAGGACATCCGTAATGATTTGGAGAACCACCACTTATAATCACACCATTTTAACGTCCATTTCCGCATTTACAGGCCATTTTTTAAAAATTACTCAAATTTCTTGATTTTTCGTGTGTTATTATACCCTATGAATCTGGCGCCCTGGAGCATCTATTTTTTTTCTCAAGAAAATTTATGAGGACCTCCGTAATGAGTTGGGGAACCCCCACGTATACTCACATTATTTTTTAACGCCTATTTCCACATTTACATGCATATTTTTTAGGAATTATCCAAAATTCTCAATTTTTCGTTTGTTATAGCCCATGGATCTGGCATCCCGGAGAACCTATATGGACCTCTGTAATGAGTTGGGAAACCACCACGTATACTCACACCATTTTTTAACACCTATTTCCGCATTTATAAGACCCTTTTAAGGAATTACCCAAATCCTCATTTTTTTTTTGTTATAGCCCATGGATCTGGCACCCCGGAGCACCCAAATTTGTTTTTTCAAAAAACTTTATGAGGACCTCCGTAATGATTTGGGAAACCACCATGTATACTCTCACAATTTTTTAAAGCCTATTTCTGCATTTACAGACCATTTTTTAGGAATTAACCAAAATCCTCAATTTTTTCATGTGTATAAACCTATGAATCTGGAACCTCAGAGCTCCCAATTTTTTTCTCTCTAAAAGCTTTATGAAGACCTCCGTTATGAGTTGAGGAACCACCACATATACTCACACCATTTTAACGCGTATTTCCGCATTTACAGGCCCCTTTTCAGGACTTACGGAAAATCCTTGTTTTTTTTTTGTATGTTATATAGCCCATGAAGCTGGCACCCCTTAGCACCCAAACATTTTTTCTCACAAAACTTTTACTAGGGCATCTGTAATGAGTTGGGGAACCACCAAGTATACCATTTTTAACACATATTTCCTCATTTACATACTTTTTTTTTAGAAATTATCCAAAATCCTGAATTTTTCGTGTGTTTATAGCCTATGGATCGGGCACCCCGGAGCACCCAATTTTTTTTCTCAAAAAACTTTATGAGGACCTCTATAATGAGTTGGGGAACCATCACATATACTTATACCAATTTTTTAACGCCTATTTTAGCATTTAAAGGCCCTTTTCTAGGAATTACCCAAAATCCTTGTTTTTTAGTGTGTTTATAGCCCATGGATCTGGCACCCTAGAGCACCGAAACTTTTTTTCTCAAAAAAATTTATATAGACCTCCGTAATGAGTTGGAGAACCACCACGTATACTAACACCATTTTTAACACCTATTTCTGCATTTACAAGTTCATTTTTTAGAAATTACCCAAAATCCTCAATTTTTCGTGTGTTATATAGCCCATGGATCTGGCACTCCGGAGCACCCAATTTTTTTTCCAAAATACTTTATGAGGACCGTTGTAATGAGTTGGGAACCACCACGTATACTCACGTAATTTTTGTAACGCTCATTTACAAGCCCTTTGTTGGAATTATGCAAATTCATCCATTTTTTGTGTGTTACCATGGGTCTGGCACCTCGGAGCACCCAATTTATTTTTAAAAAAATAAGAACTTTATGAGGACATCCGTAATGAATTGGGGAACCATCACGTATACTCACACCATTTTTAACGCATATTTTTGCACTTACAAGACCTTTTTTTAGAAATTACTCAAATTCCTTGGTTTTTCGTGTGTATTATCCCATGGATATGACCCCTCTGAGCACCCAAAATATTTTTCTGATAAAACTTTATAAGGAACTCCGTAATGAGTTGGGGAACCATTACATATACTCACACTATTTTTTAACACATAATTTTGCATTTACAGGCCATTTTTTAGGACTTACCCGAGTTCCTCAATTTTTCCTGTGTATTAGCCCATGAATCTAGTGCCCTAGAGTACCCATAATTTTATATCTAAAAAAACAATGTTTTAAGGACCTCCTGAATGAGTTAGGGAACCATCACATATACTCACACAATTTTTTAAAACTTTTTTTTTCATTTAGAAGCCATTTCCTAGGAATTACCCAAATTCATCGATTTTTCATGTGTATTAGCCCATGGATCTAGGTGCCTCAGAGCACCTAATTTTTTTTCTGAAAAATCTTTATGAGTTGGGGAGCCATCACGTATACTCACACCATTCTTTTAACACATATTTTAACATTTACGAGTAATGTTTTTAGGAATTACCTAAATTCCTCGGTTTTTCGTGTGTATTAGCCCATAGATCTAGCGCCTTAGAGCACACAATTTTTTTTTCCAGAAAAAACTTTATGAGGACTTCTGTATTGAGTTGGGCAACCATTTTTAATGCTTATTTTTGAATTT
The DNA here is from genome assembly GCA_029582445.1 of Solanum paucissectum. Taxonomy (NCBI): domain Eukaryota; kingdom Viridiplantae; phylum Streptophyta; class Magnoliopsida; order Solanales; family Solanaceae; genus Solanum; species Solanum paucissectum. Next base: position 7,407 of record JAJONZ010025068.1, on the reverse strand, counting down.
ACAGGCCATTTTTTTGGAATTAGCCAAATTCCTCGATTTTCGTGTAAATTAGCCCATGAATCTGCGCATCAGAGCAACAATTTTTTTTTCTAATTTTTTTTTAAAAGGTTCTCTGGAATGAGTTGGAAAACCATCATGTATACTCACACCATTTTAACGCATATTTTCACATTTATTGCCATTGCTTCAGAATAAACCAAAATCTTCGGTTTTTCGTTTGTATTAGCCCATTGATCGAGCGCTCCGGAGGACCCAAACATCTTTTCTAAAAAAAATTATAAGGACCTCTGTAATGAGTTTGGGAACAATCACATATACTCACAACATTTTTGGAACGCATATTTTTGCATTTATAGGCCATTTTTTAGAAATTACCCGAATTCCTCGGTTTTCCTGTGTATTAGCCCATGGATCTGGCGATCTAGAGCACAAAAATAAAATTTTCTAAAAAAACTTTAAGACGACCTCCGTAATGAGATGGGGAACTATCATGTATACTGAAGAAATTTTTAACGCATATTTTTGCATTTACATGCCATTTTTTTATGTATTACCTAAATTCCTCAGTTTTGTGTGTCTATTAGCTCATGGATCAGGCACCTTGAAGCACCCAAAAGAATTTTTTGAAAAAACTTTATGAGGACCTCTTTACTGAGTTGGGGAACCATCACATGTACTCACACATTTTTTAATGCATATTTTCACATTTACATGCCATTTTTAGGAATTACCCAAATTTCTCAATTTTTTGTGTGTATTAGCCCATGGATCTAGCGTCCCAAAGCACCCAATTTTTTTCTCTAAAAAACCTTTATAAGAACCTACGTAATGAGTTGGGAAACCATACTTTATACTCATACCATTTTTAATGCATATTTTCGCATTAACAGACCTTTTCTTAGGAATTACCCTAATTTCTCTGTTTCAAGTGTGCATAAGCCCATGGATCTGGCGCCTCAGAGCACCCAAAGACTCTTTTTAAAAAATATTATCAAGACCTCTGTAATGAATTGGGATATCATTACCCAAATTTCGCAGTTTTTTATGTGTATTAGCACATAGATAAGGTGCCCAGGAGCCCCCAATTTCTTTTTCTAAAAAACACATTATGAGGACATCAGTAATGAATTGGGTAACCATCACGCATACTCACACCATTTTTTAATGCATATTATCGCATTTACATGCCAATTTGTAGGAATTACCTAAATTACTCAGTTTTTCACGTAAATTAGCCCATAGATATGACGCATTAGAGCACCGCAAAATATTTTCTGAAAAACTTTATGAGGACCTCCGTAATGAGTTAGGGAACCATCACATATACTCACAACATTTTTTTAACGCATATTTTCGCATTTATAGGCTTTTTTTAGAAATTACCCAAATTTATCAATTTTTCATGTGTATTAGCCCATTGATCAGGCGCCTCGGAGCACGTAAAAAAAATTCTAAAAAAACTTTATAAGGACTTTCGTAATGAGTTGGGGAACCATGACGTATACTTACACCATTTTTAACGCATATTTCTCATTTACAGACCATTTATTAGGAATTGCCCAAAAATTTCTCGGGTTTTCGTGTGTATTATCCCATGGATCTGGCACCCTAGAGCACCTAAAGAATTTTTCTAAAAAATATTATGAGGACCTCCGTAATGAATTACGGAACCATCACGTATACTCACACCATTTTTAAGGCATATTTTGCATTTATAAGCCATTTTTGAGAAATTATCCAAATTCTTCGATTTTTTCCGCATATTAGCCAATGGATTTGGCGCTTCAGAGCACCCAAAAATATTTTCTAGAAAAAACTTTATGAAGATCTCAGTAGCGAGTTAGGAAACCATCAAATATACTCACAACATTTTTAATTTTCACATTTACAGGCTATTTTATAAAAATTACCCAAATTTCTCAATTTTTTTGTGTGCCCATTGATCTTGCGCCCTGGAGCACCCAAATTTGTTTTTTGAAAAAACTTTATGAGAACCTCCATAATGAATTAGGGAACAATTACGCATACTCACACCATTTTTAAAACGTATTTTTGCATTTACAAGCCATATTTTAGGAACTACCCACATTTCCCAATTTTTCGCATGTATTAGTCCATGGATCTAGCGCCTTAGAGCACCCAAAAATATTTTCTGAATTTTTTTTATGAGCACCTTAGCAATGAGTTAGGGAACCATCACATATACTCACAACATTTTTTAACACATACTTTTGCATTTACAAGCCATTTTATAGAAATTACTCCAATTTCTCAGTTTTTCTCGTGTATTAGCCCATTGATCTGGCACCTCGGAGAACCCAAAAAACATTCTGAAAAATCTTTAAGAAAACCAACACGTATACTCACACCATTTTTAACGCTATTTATTGCATTTACAGACCATTTTTTAGGAATTACCCTAATTCCTCTGTTTTACGTGTGTATTAGCTAGCTAGCCCATGGATCTGGCGCCCCGGAGCACCCAAAGATTTTTTCAATCTTTTTTGTGAGGATCTCCGTAATGAATTGGGGGAACCATCACGTATACTCACACCATTTTAAAGCATATTTTCGCATTTATAGGCCATTTTTAGGAATTACCCAAATTCCTCGATTTTTCATGTGTATTAGCTCATTGATCTTGCTCCCTAGAGCACAAGAAATTTTTTCTGAAAAACCTTTATGAGGACCTCCGTAATGAGTTAGGGAATTATTACGTATGCTCACACCATTTTTAACGCATATTTTTGCATTTACAGGCCATTTTTTAGGAATTACCCAAATTCCTCTTTTTTGTGTGTATTAGTTCATGGATCTGGCGTCCTAGAGCACCCAAAATCTTTTTCTGAAAAAATTTAATAAGGACCTCTGTAATGAGTTGTGAATCATCATGTGTACTCACACCATTTTTTTATTGCATATTTTCGCATTTACAGGCTACTTTATAAGAATTTCCAAATTCCTCGATTTTTCGTGAAAAGTGTTTTCTGAAAAAACTTTATGAGGACTTCCGTAATAAGTTGGGTAACCATGACATATAACCACACCATTTTTAATGCATATTTTCGAATTTATAGGCCATTTTTAAGAATTACCCAAATTCCTCAATTTTCGTGTGTATTAGATTATGGATATGGCACCTCGGAACACCCAAAGATTTTTTCTGTAAAAACTTTATGAGGACCTCCATAATGAGTTGGGGAACCATCACGTATACACATTTTTTTAACAGATGTTTTTGCATTTATATGCCCTTTTTTAGGAATTACCCAAATTTCTTGGTTTTTTTTGTGTATTAGCCCATGGATCTGGCGCCTTGGAGCACCTAAAAGATTTCTCCGAATAATTTTTTTATGAGGACCTCCGTAATGAGCTGAGGAACCATCACGTATACTCACACCATTTATTTTTATGGATACTTTTGTATTTATAGGCCATTTTCTTGGAATTATCTAATTTCCTCGTTTTTCGTGTGTATTAGCCCCATGGATCTAGCGCCTAGAGCATCCAAAAAAAATTCTGAAAAAACTTCATGAGGACCTCTATAATGAATTGGGGAACTATCACGTATACTCACCATTTTTAATGCATATTTTCGCATTTACAGACCTTCTTTTAGGAATTAGCGAAATTCCTCGATTTTATGTGTATTAGCCGATGGATCTGGCGCCTCGGAGCACCCAAAATTGTTTTCTGAAAAAATATTATGAGGACCTTCGTAATGAGTTAGGGAACCATCACGTAAACTCACACCATTTCTTTAACACATATTTTCATATTTACAGGTTATTTTTTAGGAATTACCCAAATTCCTCAGTCCTAACACTTCAATTTTTTCCATTTCCTTCTATTTATCGCGAATGTAAGAATAAAAATGTTGTACATGAAATTACCGTGAGATTGTTCATGAAATTCCCCAAGAGATTGTAGATACACACTGTGCATATATTGTTCATGGGGTATCTTATGATATATAGCCAAGAAATACTGTACGATGCAGACTTTGGAGATATTAACTTGGTCAACTGCACGCTCACCGTCTTCTTCCATTTACCAGGCATAGTCATCCATGCTGCAAGGCTATACCTGTAGGGTGCAGGAATTGAGCAACATGAACACAATTAAAGCTGATGCAGCTTGGAAGTATAGAATAAATAGAGAGTAGAATATGATCAATGGAGACTCGATTCAAACAAAAAAAATAGTAAATAGTAAGACTCGATTCCTTTATAGAGAGGTTTGATGAGTTTCAGCAACACTCAAGTCCTTATATTCTTCAACAAGTCTTTCATATAATTTCGAATGAATGGATCATCCATGACTAACGGGATATCACTGTTCTGAATCATTAACTCGATTTTTTGCTACATTGTTGTTGTTCACAAGTTGGGTCATGGGTGAGCCAAGTCAATATGGGAACGTCGTCTTCAATATTTGTACACCTATAAAATTAGTAATATTCACAGTACTTAAAAGTCAGACACAACTATAGTCTATAAGACCCCAGATATAAGATTAATAAAATATTGATATATTTTTTGAAGCAATGCGATTAATTTATAAAAGTCAAAAGAGGAAAAGAAAATAAAAATTCCTCATAAAAGTTAGCATTTCTAGAACTTCCCGCCAACAGCCTGAGCGTGGAGACGAAACTGCCCCCACTTATTTCCAAGACTCAGCTTAAAACTGAAAGGTAAAATCGTAAATATCCCAAAAAGGAATAACGGTTAGTAACGAACTTCTCTGTATAAAAACAGAGCTCATTTTCCTTCTCTCTGCAAAAGAAAAAACAGAGAAAAAAGAAGAAGATGAATTTCTCAGAGATGAAAGATGAGGCGATTAATGGTGTGAAATGGTACTTCAATAGGAATTGGAACAGAGACGACATGATGAATATGGATGAAATTTCCGATGAAGTTCACTCAACCTTGAAGATGGTACATACATTCATCGCAACACTTACAATTTTACTTTCCTTCTACTTGATCGCGAACGTAAGAATAAAGATGTTGCAATTCATGAAACTATTGTTCAATTTTTTTTTATTGTAATCTGGTTTAGTAATACGTAATAACCGATTACAACATGATCATACTAAATCCCCAATTCTTATATAGTCATGGTTCATCAATTTCGATTCTCAGAAGATTTTTAGGTATTACCGATAATGAATTTCAGTTTCTTACAGTTCAGAAGATTGATTTGTTTTTGCTGAAAATATAGGTGTATCTTAGTCTCTTCTGTGCCATGGTGAGCATTACTTGTGGATCCACTTTGCAATGGATCTCGATAGCTGCGGGGAAATACTCAGTCCTTTATTATGTAGCAAATTTAATCTTGCTTTACCTTACTCCACCAGAGAGAGTGGTACGTACATGATCAATGTCTCGTAGATTTTGTTGAATTATTCTTGAAGTTGCTTCTTATAATGTAAATCTTTTGTCTTATGCAGAACATGAGGATTGTAACCTCGATGTTGGCTGCCTATTCATTCGGTTCTTCTGTTGGCTTCATTTTCAATTATCTCTTCAAAATCGAGCAACGGTAAGACTCAAAAGATACTAAATATTGTTTAGATATCCGTTGTTCGAGTTTTCTAGTAATATGAAAATGACATTTGGTTGTTCTCCAGCTTTGTTCTCAGACTTTTGGAAACAGATACAACTCTCCGGATGATAGCGGTAAGCAGTTGTATGCATACAATGTAGTCATTTTGAACTCGCTAACTCTAGTTTGAATGAATAATATGACTGATTTGTTGAATACTGTTTGTTGTAGATACACACTGTGCTGATATTGTTCATGGGGTACCTTGTGATATATAGCCAAGAAATACTGTACGATGCTAACTTTGGAGATATTGACTTCGTCAACTGCACATTCACCGTCTTCTACCATTTACCGGGCATAATGATCCATGCTACAAGACTATACCTGCAGGGTGAGCAACAAGAACAGAATTAAAGCTGATGCAGCTTGGAAGTATAGATTAAATAGAGAGTTAATGTGCAGCTTACTGTATATGAGGAACAAATATTCATTTGTGTCTACATTTTACTGATTGAAGCAAAGTGCTTTGAATATTTCTTGGCAAATGAAATACTGATTGTTGATTACAAAATTTTGAATAGAATGAATACACATAATTGTTTTTTCTTCTCTTTTTTTTTTTTCAAGATAGTGCAATAAAGTATTTCACAAATGCTTAAGAGCTATTTAGTGTGTAATTTCACAAATGGTCGCTCAACAATTTGTGGACGTTTGTTTCCTCCAAGCACTTCCCATTGTATTTAGGCAAACTAAGTGGACGTTTGGTCATGAAAACCAAATATTATTCATTTTAATTAAAATTAATAAAGTTGAGTTGTGTTTGGTCATACTTTTTGTAAAGAATATTTAGTATTTGAATAACACTAAATAATAGTAGTGTTTAATGTGCACCTATCATCTGTATAGCAGAATTCACATTTGATAAGAAAACCTCATTCATCAGTAAATTCACATTTCCAAGTAGAATATTTAGTATTTGAGTAACACTAAATAATAGACTTTTTTTCCCTCTGTATAGCAGAATTCACATTTCCAAGTAGAATTGGAAAGGGAAAAGAGAAAGGCAATCGCAATACCGCCTAAATAAATTTAATCCCATATAGAATAACATTAGGAAATTAAATTAGTATTATAAATATGTATAATCTGAGGAGCCATTAAAGCATCAAAAGTTACTCATCGAACCTATTTGATAAGAAGTTTTCATTAATAAATTATGTACGTACTGGAAAAAGCTTAAGTTATTGGGCAGGTTGTTATGGTACGGTGTCTCTTGCCACGCCATTAACGGATTACTATATCGCTCGTCTTGCTTCGAGCGGAAGGACAAATATTGCATGCGCTGAGAGGGTCGGAGTACGTAATTAACTGCTTCGGAGAAGATGTAAGCATCGAAAACGGTAAAAAAACGTATAACCTCCTGCTCGAGTATGCATGCTGCTGGTGGATCTTTGCATGACTTTCTGAGTAAGTGTTTGGACATGGAATGCCGATATTCTACTTAATCATTCATTCATCACGAACTATGTTAATAAGAAGATGGTTCATGAGCTGATCCAGCGGCCTCTTGGTGATGCAGGACTCAAAACATTGGTTTCTTTGGAGCACTTATTCACACAACAACTAGTTTCTATTATCCTCATAACTCCTACTTGACAGGATCAAGCAGTATTATTACAAGCTTCCCGGAGATTAACGCAAGAGGTAGAACATAAGATGGGTGAATTTCAGAGACTTACATATATGATGGAGCTTACCACTCATCCCTTCTTCATCTTAGGTCTGCGACTCTACAACAAACCTCAACTATTCAAGTGAAGACTAACTGGCTGATTAGGAAGGCAGCGCGCCTCAAGG